>JNDS01005250.1:0-11256 GCA_000697035.1 Rhizopus stolonifer B9770
TTTTTTTGTATTGAGCTTTGAACTTCTTTTTTATACCAAGTGAAAAAGGTTAGAACAATCAAGTCTTTTTTAGCTGTTGAATTCTGGATTTTAATTTTTTCACACAAATACGACTTTTATCGTACGTTTTTATGTAAGTTATTTCTTTCTTCTTTTTTTTTTTCTCTCCATTTTCTGGTAAGTTTTAGTTTACTCATCAACTCGTAACTAAAATGTCATCTCATAGCTTCCATATTATTTTGATGTAACATGTAATAACTCTCGCCGGAAGTAATGAACGCAACACTTGTCTATCGTAACTCTTTTATTTTTTTCAAAAAAAAAAAAAAACTGACCACTTCTTTATAAACAGACATTCATTGTGTTTTATCTTTTGTGAGTTCATAAACTCATCTCTTGTATCAATACTAATGTTGTCTTTTCTTAGAGCTGCTTTTACGTTGACTTTGTATTAGAGGTAAAAGAAAAAAAAAAAAAGACAAGACTTATGGCCTTTGTTACTAATTCTTTTTTTTTTAAAAAAAAAAGTTGCTAACCTTGTCACCGTTTCCTTGCACTGTTTGCCTCTTCTCACTCGGTTTGTTCCAAACTCACTGTTGTTCGCTCTTTCCGGTCGCATTCTTGCTCTAGTTGAAGGTAAAAGAAAAATGATCCTATACCTTCTAATGTTTTGAAACTTGCATAGTCAATAGTGCTTCGAATAAAATAAGTTGGAGTACTATTTCTGTTTTACCGTTCGTTCAGGTCTATCAACTGTAGGTTAGTCTATTTTTTTATTACAACCAACTAACTATACTCCCTCTAGGTTACTTTCTTTAAACTTCTCAAATAAAAGTAAGTGCTTTTAAAGTAATGGTCTATTCTAACTCTGCTTAGCATCCTGCTGTAGAACAGCATCACCCGTTATGATTTCATCTAAATGGCTTTAGGTAATTCAAATATTCAGTGTAATTTCTGCTTACTAACATACCAATCATCTTTAATAGTAAAACGAAATTTATGCTTCACTCCCTCAAGCTCATTTTGAATTTCTTGCGTATCAACAAACCCTTGATCAACGAAGTAGACGTTGTGTTGACACATCTCACAACTGGTCACTATTATATGTGTTTACGTACGTCAATGTTAAATACAGTGAGCCATTGTGTAATAAATCGGCATTTGGCAATATTTTTTTTAATAAAAACCATTCTTTTTCCATAATACCATTGGTCATTTTTAATATAAGCTTACAAATCATATTTATTTAAAAGAAAACCGAATGAAAAGAAGAAAACACATTCGATCGTTTTCATAAACCCGCTAACGGGAAATTCTACGTTTTTTCGGTTTCTTGAAATACGTTAACAGGATAAATCCCAATGCAACAGATCCGCTAACGGTCCTTAAACTGAAGTTTTTTTTTGTTCAAACGGGATATTTTCTGTTAACAGAATTTTTTTGCAGGCGAGCATTTCCCGCTGTAACAGAATATTTTCTGTTGGAGATATCTAAATTTTCACGGTCGATAGGGAAATAATCTGTTATAGGGTGCAAAAAAACCGCTCTTTTTCGCCTTGGTGTATGGGCGTACATTAGCTATAAGCTTCTTAATAAGCGGCACGAGATAGGTAATATCCTCCAGCTTGAGGCTGCAATCAAGAAGATATGGAATAGTATATCACCAACAATGTTGGAAAATTTGGTGACAAGTATGCCAGCTAGGTGCTGTGCCGTTATCGAAGCTAATGGTAAACATACCAAATATTTGAGTAGAAAAAATAAATATTATTATTTAAAAAGTATCACTTAAGCATCCTTCAAAGTATCAGCTCGTTTGGAATATATTTTATTATAAAGTTTTATCAATTCAATATACCATTAATTTTATAATTTAAAAAAAAAATAAAAATTTCAAAAATCGACGGTGACTTCTGAACAGGAGTGTATGTTTTTGAAGTCGAAGTCTATAAATAAAGAAAAAAGGATGCCAAAGATTTGAAGAGTGAGGCTGCGGAATAGGCACTACGTTTGTTTTTTTTTTAACATGTGAATCGTTTTTTTTTTCTAACTTTTAGCAATATTTTCACAGAGTTATTTTTAAATATTTGGGGATGGTACAGTGGAGAGACTTTTCATAATTTATTATAGTTGAAAGCACGAATATCAAAAATTGATACCAATTACCTTATAAGGAGACTGTCATATGAAGATCTTGTTTTTCTAGGAATTTCTTTTTTCTTTTTTCTTTTTTTTTCACAGTCAACTTAAAGAAAAAAGCTTGTGAACATTTTTATTCATTATGTCTTTTTTTTATTATTACGATTATTAACACGCTTTATGTTTTTCTTTCATTCTTTTGTACAGTGCATGCACAAAGAATTTCCTTTAAAGGCTTTGTACACTTTGTGATTTATTTTAGAACGTTCGTCTACATCAACAGATACTGGGGTTACACGTGGAAATGATATCTTTGGGTCAATTTAGAAGGTGAAAAATAGTGTTTAGGGGGAAGGGTGATATTTTAATTTAACTTTATGATGCACTGACTTGTGCTGTCTCCTGACTTAAAAAAAGACTTGTGTACAATCACTTAGGGAGTTGTACAAAACAACAATAGTTAATAATTTACTCAATCTTCGTCTATTGTATCCTATCCTTTGCAAAATCAAAGTGTACATTTAGATAGTATCTGGATAATCTCGTTTGGCTTTGTTCTTATTTTATTCTCACCTTATGTTCTTTTTTTTTTTTTTTGAAGATTGAAAGATGATTTCTTACATGAACCTTTTCTTTTTTAGTGCAAATGTCCTGGAATAGTTAATACAATTATTCTGATAATTTGTTTGATATTAAGTGAGCACGTTTTCTTCAAGATACTTTCAAATTTGATTGTCAATATTATTATGAGTCCAAAACAAGGCCAAATTTGGAACAAACTCAAATAAAATTCTCGCTATACTGAGAACACCATACAAGCAATAGTCCAAAAAAATATATTATACTTCTCACGATAAGACAACGGTATTGATTGTATGTTTTTGAGTTATGATAGCACCACAAACTGAGTAAACCCATGGCACAAGTCATAGATATAAGTAGAGTCTTTTTTTTTTTAATCTTTATCTCTATTACTTTACAATATGACAGTCGTGAATGCTATTGAAGCTTTAACAGCACAAATAGCAGATGTCAAAACATCCAACAATGAACTAAAAACTTGGCGCAGGCGTATTCAAGTGCAATTGATGAAATAAAAAATATGTTGTCTTCAACACTCCAGCAACGCAATGGTAAACATCTTGTATTGCTATATACACTAACTTAGCTTCATAGTAGTTCAAGAGTCATTCGAAACAACCACACAAACTACAGAAGATACGGAGACCTCTACTACCCCACGTGAAAGAAACATACCATTGAAGTTTCAAAAAATCATTACACCAAATGGTGCTAAAATCAGAATTCGTCATAAACTTGGTCCACTTTTAGGCAAGATAAGACTATAAACATTCTCGAATGGCCAGAAAGTATCAGAAAATATTAAAAAAGACGTGGTAGCAGAAGACATCAAATGTTTGAACACGATAGCTTTGATCCAATACAAAAAAATGAAGCAAAGCTTGGACTTGTGCTATGTCAACAATAGACTCACATGGAAAAATGTTCCAGAAAGGTATAGGGATATTTGGGCAGGAAAAATTGAGAAGGCAGCGGCAAAAAATGGGTTCTTCATTGACAGGTGTCAAGGAAAATGGGCAGCAAGGGGATTGTTGGCAAATCACTGGCAAGACAACTTCAATCCAATGGTATATACATTGCTGAAAATGTTCATTTAAAAGTTTAACTTTTTTTTAGCGATTAAGCAAGAAGTTTTAAGATAAAACCAGCCTCAATCCCTCAGCTGTAACAGAAAACAATGTGGCTTCATCGAAAAGTGAAGAAACACCTGATCCAGCAGCGGAAAATGTCCAAGAATGAGTATTTTTTTGAATAAAAATGGGTGTTTTTTTTTATTTGGTTTTCTTTTCTGTGGATTAGAGATATATCGGCTTTTTCGTTAAAAAAAACCTTTGAGCTACAGTGCGCATAGATGTTTGCTTTACAGAGGGTCTATGACATCAGTTTTAAACAATTATTACAGATCTTTTTTTTTTTTACCTCTTCTTTCGATTTTTTTTTTTTTTTTAATGCACTTCTCAATAATTGGAATAAACAAAAACACATACTTTCAAAAAAGTTATCGTTACGGCATGTTTTTGAATACAGTACAAGAACGTTACAACCTTTAATATTTTTCTTCTTTCAAAAATGCTTTTACTTGTTTGGACTTCTTAGTTTATGCATCTGCACCAACCTCAACAAAACGCAACATTAAGATCCTCAACATGATCTTTAGCTATGTATTTTCCACTTAGTCAGTCACTTTCAAGATTATTCACTGGTAACATTTACTTGTCATCTGTCAGCAATCAAAGTAAGTGAGTTATCGATTTTTTTTTAATACAAAACAATTAGATCATTGTAGAGTATTTATATTGCAACTTTTAACAATTCAGTATTAAGATTTACTTTAGATAAACGTCAGAATGATCATAGTCTCTTTTCTATTCCAACTTTCAATCGCTTTTTTCAAATCTGAATCTTCGGTGATGGACGTAACAAAGACTTTGTGTTCAATGTCCAACAGTTCCTCGAATAATCTAAATGTTATCTGTAGCGAATGGCTTCTGATAAGTCGGATTGAATTTGAAGGAAATGCAAAACTGTAGGTTTTATGAATCCTTCATTAGTATTATTCGTTTTAATGATTGTTTTCGTAGTCGCTTTGTAAAGTGTAGATGGCTTTATTGATTCGAACAATAGGAAGATTTAATAGATTGTTGATGATAGACCCTATTTTCACATGGTGTCGCTTTATAGAATGATTTATCTTTTCTATGGCTTCGACACTCCACGTGACGTATATTTAGACATACATTTTTAATCACATATTTATAGTATTCATTTGTATGCAAACTCCTGTGACTTTACAGCCGCATATGTTCTCTAAAACCAAAGACAATGATTTATTACTCTGAACAAGATTCATTGCATGCAAGTAATGGCATGGACATTCAATAACCTTTACTAGATGGGTTTGGCATCTTTTTGGTGAGTCTTACGTTATTTGAAATAACTAATCATTTCAGTTGCTCTGCTCGTCAGTTAATTTATGTTGAATAGTTTCAAGTTTCTTTTTTTTTTTGTGCTATCGAGATATTGACTTGTTCATCCCAGGCTCCATCTTTGGTTTTTTTTTTTTTTCTTTTCTTTTTGGTCAGACTTGTGGTGTCAATACGTTGTAACAATGGTGTTCACTTTGGTAGCGATATTTTTTTTTTACTTTTGTCGTATGTTTCGTTTATACTTACGGTGTCAATTCATTGTGGCAATGAAGTGCTTTTTAATGGCGAGATCTATTTTTGCTTTGGCCTTCTTTTTGGACTTTCCTTCTGGTTTTTCTTTTTGGCTTCTCTTCATCATAACTTCTTTTTGGTGAATCCTGCTTATGGTACAACTCGTTGTTACAACTTTATTCCCTTCTCCGCGAAGTCCTCTTCTCTTTTTTTCTTTCTTTTTTTTTTTCCTTTCTCTTTTTTTTTTCTTTTCTTTCTCTTTTTCTTTCTTTACTTTTCTTTTTTTTTTATTCCCTTCCCATGTTAGCTCATTGTTACAACGGTGTCACCATATTTGTTTCTCTTTGGTTTCCTCTTATATTGGCGTCTCTCTTTCGGTTTTTCCTTTTGGCTTCTTCTTTAATCATCGCTTCCTTGGTTTATGATCACGGTGCCAACTCATTGTTCGAATGGCAGTCCCTTGGTGTCAAAGTCTTTTCATTTAGACTAAATCTATTTGGTACTGGTAAAAAGTAAATACCTGTTATATTTTATTTCTTTTGACTTAGTTTGCAAACGACTTCCGGTGGTCTTTGATTATGTTTTGATAGTGAGATGCATGGTAAAAACAACTCACCCTTTCTTTCTCCAGACATAGATAATGGCTTTGTAAATTTTTTTAACTTTGGCCTATGGTTTTATGGTTCAATTGGGATATTCGTATTCAAGAACAAGTAGTCATCTTCAGCTTTAACTTGGTTGTCTTATGAACACCTCGTTATGATAAATAACATCACTAGACCAAGATTCTGACTTGTGTATTAGGTCCATGGCTGTACTTTCTTGTATCGCTCTGTCGTCTACAACAACATGTTCAACAAATCTCTTTTATTAACAGCAAAACACCTTTCAACACCTAGGTTATTAGACATTGCACTCACCATTCCGACATGGAGCTTCCAGAAAAGGTAAGCTTTAAGTGCAGACACTTCAGTACAGCCCAATATCATTTGAATAAACAATTTTATCTTGGACATTATTTTTTTGGTTGATGTATTATATTATTGAGAGCTGAAGGGGTGCTGAACCCTATATAAACGATATTTCTAGGCCAATGAAGAAGGCCGTATATAATGTGTATGATGGGCTGGGTTGCTACCTGCGTTTATTTTAGCTTTACTAACAGCTAAAACCTAACAAATAATCATTTTTCAAAATTCCGGGAAAGTGAAGGTATTTGTAATTTTTCCTTCACTTTTTTGGTCGGGAGTGAAGGGAATTTCCTACACTTTCCCGACCCTATGCGCCGCGGTGATAAATTAATGAATAACAATTGTAATGTCAACATTGAGGCCTTTACAGGCGAACAATACCAATACGTAGCTTCGTATAATTACACTCAGTTATATCAGTTTACCTACCTTTTTTGCCAGGAGTAGATGTCATCACTATATTTTTGCAAAACTTGTCCTTAAAAATATTACTGATTTTGTAACAGTCATACTTGGCTTATCTCTTTTAACATTATTTTTATGTTTCTATCAATTCATCATGGTCTATCAGCAAGAGCTAGACGCAATTTGACCTGTAAATGTACTTACTAGAGGTTTTTTTTTATGTAATCCAGTTTGCAATAAACGATGTTCTTTTTGTGGATTTCTATAACACATGCTTACTTGCTATAATAGTAATGTGACATCTCATCGTAATTGATATATACTCTGTAATCGATAGCACCTTAGTGGAATATCCAGTTTGTTTTTCAACTACTAAAAAAGGGTAAACAGTGGTTAATCTAAATTTTATTTACCTTGCATGTCTTCCACTACAATGTCATATCAAATAAGCATCATAATTGTTTATATAGTTTGTACCATCATATAAATGAACCAAGTATAACCTGTATCATCTAAAGACCAGAAAATGATGTTAAGAATTGAACTAAATAATACCTTTTCATCTATGATTGTAAAAGAGAAAAATGAAAAGAAAACTGTCAATATGCATTGTATCAAAAGTGAAGCCAACCAAAAGGATAAGCTATATCACAAATAGGTAATAGGATGAAATATCCAAAGCAGTACTACTTAATATATTGATATTAAAAAGCTGTTAAATAGTGTGCTCAGGATTACTAATCAAGTGATGTTAATTCTACAAATCATTTAGTCAGTGAGCTTCCATGATGTAGATATTTTGAATCTTAATTAAAAAAATATGAAGAAAAAAGAAAGGAAAAAAAACAGTCTTAAAAAACGAAAATGTAATTTTTCTGGAAAGAGAAAGATGTTGATGTTTTTTAAGCCACATATCAGCACTATATAATTCGATTGACCTAAAAAATACCAACTTATGAATAAATAATTCCTACAGTTATCAATGTACAATACGAGTTTTTAAATATCTTTCTACTATTATACATTAAATCTCTTATGAAGTGAAATATATAGAGGCTTAAGCCCGATTTACCAGTAATAGAGTATTGATGTTTTTTAGTAGCCATAAGCGATAACAAATCACAATACATCAACACATCAACACTTCAGACACATTAATCCAGTTACAAATACCTGTATTTGTATTATACGTGTCATACGTGTCATGTTAAATTAGACTGTGTATTTCAATAAAATCAAACTATTCTCAAATAATATCGGCTTTCAATTCTTCAGACAGAGCGTAATTGAAGTAATTTGGTAAGGGTTTAGTTGTATACAAATGAATGTGCAATAATGATTCCAAACGATTAATAAGAACATTTGACGCGGTTTGATATAAATTATTCTTTTTAAAAAAAATTAAAGCGATAAAACAATTTATTTACTATGTCTATTTGTTGCAACTGCATTTCCTTTCCCTTTTTCAGCAGAACGTTTACTTGAGCTTCGAATAGTTAATGGCTATTAATGTTTTTTTTTAAAAAAATTACCTTTTGTTTCGGTTGTTCTTTTTTGCAACCTTTAAGGTAAAAATGTTATTATTCAAAATGCTCAAATAAAATGTTACACGATATACCTTTGTCTTCTTTGGAGAAGGTGCTAAGGAGGACGAGGACCAGGATGAGGAAGGCTCCTCGGGTAAGGCGCGTTCAGAATCTGAATCGGAATCAGAGTCATCATCCGATTCAGAGCCAGAGCCAGAGCCAGAGCCAATTCAGAACTGGATCCTGTGCCGGTGGGTTGGCGTAAAGACCCTGATTCAAGTGCCTTTTGACGAGCAGTCTTGACCTTTTTGGCGTGATTGGTCCGAGTATTTTTGCAAATGTCGGACAGAAGCAAAAGAGCCGACCATTTTTCTTTACATCGAAAGATGTTCAATCCAGTGTCCCTCGCTTTTTTTTTCGGTCTTTAGAGCGTACTTCTGCTTGATTCTGCTGTCGTACAGGCTCCACTTCAACGTCCCGCTTTTCAAGCGTATGGATTGACCTCTATCGTTCATAGGCTTTTGCTGTGCAAGCACCATCTTCATAAAGACACCTCGAACATTTGCACGGAGTGCCCGATACTCCTCTTTGAGTCCCTCATCGGTGATGGTGTCTGTTTTGCCAGATACAAAGTAAATAACAAAAACTAAAGTCAAAAGGGACGATAAATAACGAGACTAATGAATATCCTTTTATTTAAGAAAAACTGTGGATTATTTATACTTTTGACAATGTCTGGATCTTTAACGCTACTTCAATTGATCGATAAAATATAAGTTTATCGATTACAATAAAGAATTTCTGGATAAAGGTATCCGATGTATCTTTAACGAATCAAAAAAGAAAATAATGAATTATGGATAGATTTGGATTGCGTTGTCAAATGGATGAGTCCTGATCTTGTGGTACCTGGATACGGGATCTGTTAATGAACTTAGAACGCCGTTAGGTTTCACTGATACATTGACCATTGCCTATGTCTCAGATCTTTTAATATAAAAGTTTTTCAACCTGATTGTATCGTAAATCGTTAATCCGTAATTTCGGTCATATCTATAAATCTTCATGTAGAAGTTGTTCGGATACAACAGCGACACTCAAAAGAAAACGTAAAAGGCTGAGGATCCTGAGCTTGATGGATGGGGTACGGTAGGTTGCCCCAGTGAGCTGAAAAGCCTTCATTGTTTCTTTCGTTATCGATGGGTTATCTCTTCTTCCATACGCATCAGGATTCACTGCTGAGGAAGTTGCTTGCTGAGTCTCTAATAAAACAATAAGCATTGGGCATTCTAGTGACATAAAAAAAATGGTACCTTTGCCCAAAGCTTGCAAAATTATAGGGTTTCGTGTCTGCGGAATGGCCTCTTCCCAAAAGAATGAGAAAACGGAGCATCTCTCCAATGTCGTTTGCGATATAGTTGTTGTTGTTCATTATTCAGAAGATTAAGTAGTTGGCAATAAGAGAGTAAAAAAAAAAAAGTGTGATTTAAGGATATTATTAAAAAGAGTTTTTTTTCAGGTATGCATATTGCATAGAGTGCTTCTTAAACAATAATAAATTATACTCAAATTTGAAGTCATGATCATATCTCCTTTTTCTTGCAATACATAATGCAATAAAGGAAACATCTAGCATAATTTTCTAGACAATTATTTAATATCTTGCATATATTATATCCCTAATGCATCGATCATACCAGACGCATTAATAATTTATTCCAGAAAAATCAAATAAATACACTTTATTATTATTCATATTTTACTCCACCGTTTTTCAAACTATATTATGAACTCTGACTCTACAGCTATTAACCAATGCCCCAATTGCAACTGGCCTGCTTTCACTACTACCAAGGCTCTTCGTTCTCATATGACACGACAACATCCCATCAGAACACCTCAAGAACAAGGACCTTTGACTGAACATGCCGGTGATGTTTCAGAACTCAGTGATCCTTCTAGTGGTATGTAGTTCTACATATTCTAATTATTGAATATTCATCTAAAAAAAAAAACGGATAGACTATCACGTGAATGAACACATGAAAACTGCTTACCATTCAGGTTATACAACTTCTATTGAACATGGTCAATCGCATGTGTATGACTTTGCCACTGTTGATAAAAACGATATAACACTTACAGAGCTATACAGTGTAATTCTCTCAGACCTCATATTCAAATATGGCGGATTTAAAGAACTTCACCGGGAATTAGTCCGATTAATTAGAACAATCAAGAAAGACAAAAACATACCTGGTAAATATGCAGAATCAGATATCTGCCTCTGTAAGCCGATGACTTATTATTTTTGTTTGGAGAGGATGAAGATGTAGTATTGTATGAAGATACTCTTAAAGACCACTTGAAGAAAAAAGTACCCGTTAGAAGTTACATCTACGAAGCTTGCATTAACGGTTGTATAATGTTTCAAAAAGATGATATTGCCAGTAAAACGTGTAAGTATTGTAATGAAAGCCGTTATCAAAAAGAAGATGAACACAAGCCAGTGAACGCTTTCCAAATGCTTTCTATCGGTGACCAGATTGCCTTGTCATCATCTCAAAGCTCAACGCGGGAATTGATGAAGTATAGAAGCCAATATCAAAGCGAACCAGGTGTATACAAGGATACATTTGATGGTGAACGATAGAAAGACCTTCTAAAGCGTAACTTCTTCAGGAACAAGAATGACATAGCTTTGATGATGCAAATCGATGGCTTTACGCCGTCTGACAATGCCAACAATGCTAGTCTTACCATGGTGCAGTTTGTCAACATGAATATTCCGCTTGAACTTAGGTATACAGTCACACCGAATAATATTTCGAAAAATATTAAAAAAAAAATAAAGTCAGATTATATACCTGATTTTCAAACATGCATTGCTTACCCAACACTTTATGGATTAAGTCGAAAACTAGACACAGAAAGAAAAAAGATATTTATTGCACAAATTCTTAAAAAAATACGAAG
>JNDS01005251.1:0-14565 GCA_000697035.1 Rhizopus stolonifer B9770
ATCTGATCATCTCTGATACACTATATTTTTTTTTTAAAAAAAAAAAAAAGTAGTTTAAAAAGTATTCAATTAATTTCAATTTTATAAAACAAATTAAGCCGTGTTTCTTGGCAATTTTTCGTAAATTTCCTAAAATGATATACTTTACTAATTAATTAGAGTATTATCTTACAAAGCAAAACAAATGTTGCAGAAACTTATAGCTCGCAACCGGCCTAGAAGATACTATGCATCTACAGTACGATAAAATACTTGTTTTATGAATGAATACACAACTAACCAAGAGAAAACTCGTAAGTGCGATCACTTGTTTGTTACATCCAAACAAGACGGGCTTTTTTTCCCTCTTGCCCTGCTCCCCCTTTCGCTCTCTCGCTCTCTTCTCTTCAAAATTCCGCTACAGCACTTTCATAAAAAATAATTTAAAGAAATCTGAGTAAATACTAGGATTCATTGTGTCAGGGTACTCCGTAGGGCAAAGAGTCTCGCCAATTTTATAATAAATATGCCCCCTCCCCATTTTTTTTTAGACATAAGCGCAAAGGCAATAGAAAATAGTGTCGTGTTTGGTCATTCATTGTATCTTTATTTATTATATTCTACTTCAACTAAAGGACACGTCAGACTCTGTAATTAAGAATCAGATTATATATACTAAAATTCCCTCTCCATTTTAATAGCTCTTCTCCCTTTAGTCTTAATAAAGATAGTAATTGTTAGCTATTAACTCTTCTTTTCTCTACACAAATAAACACAAACATCACAGGAACGAAAAATTAAGTATGTATAGCTGCAAAATAATCTTCCAATGACAACTAATTTTCATCGGCACCATAGATAATGAACCTCAGCTTGTACAATTTTTAAACTTGGCTTTCTTCCAGAAGATCCGAATAAACGATATTACATATAAAAAAGAATTCTTGTCATTGAACGATATCTTATCAAAAGTGTGGAAATATTCAAATTCATTTGATGGAAGTAGTCCCGCTTCTTTCAATAAATGGTATGTCGACAAGAATCTAGGTCTCTTGAGCAGTAAAGTAAAAAGAAGACAAAATAATTTGGGCAAAAGAACATCTTTACGGTGTTTATGTGTTTTAAAGAAAGAATATGTTGGTAAGACACACTGGATTTAAATTCTTTGTCTCTATTATATTGATTATACTCTATCATAGATGATACGATTGATAAAATAATAAATCATTTGCCAAACTATCAACGACATATACAAGCATTAAAGAAAGAAGGTTATCTCATAGTAGAATATGCCCGTAAATCCAAAAAAAAGAAATAGACCTTCAAGTTCGAGTATGTTCACTTCAACTGATGGTGAATTGATCGCGAGAGTAATCACCGGTTGATAAAACGTTTGTTTCTGTAAGTAGCTGCGCTGATGATCCACTCGTCAAAAGAGATTCCCAACCCAATTACACCATAAAGAAATATGTGGATGGGGACATGAAAGGTAATACAATATATTCTTTATTGTAATCTTATATTTCTTGCTAAACAGTACCCTCTTTTTGTAGAACTTTTAAAATTAGTCGTAAGCAACTCCAAAATTCGCTTGCTCATTCTAGATTCCGCTGTTTTAAACGATTTGAAAAACTTTATCAAGTGAAAAGCGTTATCATAATAAAGCAGCGATCTAACTTTTTCTTCCATTCAAGAAATAATATCAATATTAAAAAAATAATCTTGATAGCTTACCGCAGACCAATACAATCAATATCATTGAACATGACGAAGCTCTAGCAAACAATGAAAAATTGAATATTTTTGACGGCAAAAACAATTTGTATCATCGTTCAAAGTAGAATTTTATTTCTAAAAAAGTTTTTCTTTTTCTTTTCTTTTTTTTTTTTTTTTTTTTTTACAAAAATAAACTCTCTTCATGAAGGCGATTTATTCATGGACTGATATTGCTTTTTTCCTAAAATACAGCCGGATATTATTAATGATACTTTGGTGGTGCAGGTTGTAATGACTTCAGAGAACATAGAAAAGGTCGTCTAGGATCTTCATCGTAACAAATTTCGACCTTTTTTAAATCCTCTATAATTTTACTAAATTTTTGAACATTATCCTTGTTATAAGGCTCGTAATATAGCTTGTTCTCTGGTAATAATGACCATAGTTCAGAAATATAAATTGAAGAAAAAATTTGTTGGTATAACCAAATGGTAAAGGATATTCTAGGGTCGTAAAGCCTGTATGAATTGGGTTTAATAATAATAATAATAAAAAAGGGCAAACCCTAATCCTAAGATTATAAAGACGTTCCCGAAAACACAGATTCACGTGATATTCTTATTTAATTGGAGCACCAATTATTTTTTTTTTTTTTTTTGCAACCATCAATTTCAATTTCTGTAATCACCAACATTAATTTTTTGTGACCACTAATTTGAAATTTTGTAACCACCATAGTCTACCGTACCGACTTTTATTATTCTTTATGACCTAATTTCGCTTATTGTTCTAATAAATATGGTAAGAATAAATGGTACTTGCTTCATTACATAATAATTGCACAATATTATAAAGAAGCGCAAGTATATTGATAACTAACAAAAAAAAAAAAAAAACAAATGTGTTTGAATAGACACTTTAAACTCTGGTGTATTTTTATCCGCACTGAATTAAAAAAGTAAAGCATTTTTCTCTCTTTTCTCTCTGAGCAGATGTACTGTGAATCAATGAATAGACTACATTCGATAAACGGAATTCAATTGTTTTTTTTGTGCAACAGTATTAATTTGTCCCGAGTCAGTCAATAAATATTTAAAAAAAAAAAATGTAAAAAAAATGTATACCGCTTTATTGTCGCCTGCAGAAATGTACTACTGTTCAAAGATGAAGATTTGTTTACACTTTCGGATTTATACAAAGATAATACCAGTGGATTTATTAAGGTGAGATATTATCTTAATGTATTATGGACAGTAAATACTCATCTTTTTCCCATGGTACAATTTAGGTGATACATACAATTGATATTGTTTTGCAAGTGTTGGAAGAAAAAGGTGTGATTGTATCTCCAAAGTTAGACGGTGATACAATCGCGTCGAGCGAGCCTAGAAACACGAGAGACAAGGTTGTACTTGAACTACTGGAAACTGAAAGAAAATATGTTTTAGACTTAGAAACATTACAGGTAAAAAAAAAAAAAAAAAAAAAAAAAAAAAAAAGAGATAAAAGCTTATTGTAGAGGGTTTTTTTTTTTTTTCATTAATACAAATCTATAGAATTACATGCGCCAAGTACAAACTCAGGCAATCTTGAGTCCAGAAGCCGTCCATTATCTCTTTGGTAATTTAAACATCCTTATCGATTTTCAAAGACGCTTCTTGATTCAATTGGAAGGAACTGCTCAAAAACCACCCGAAGAACAAGATTTTGGTTCACTCTTTATTCAAAACGAAAGTGCATTCACAGTCTATGAACCTTATTGCGCCAATTTTTTTGCAGCGCAAGATTTGGTTGTTCAAGAAACACCCAAGCTCCAGAAGCTTGCCATTATATTGAACCCTGTTTATGAGCTACCGTCGATGCTCATCAAACCAGTACAAAGAATCTGTAAATATCCTCTACTAATGCAACAATTGATCAAATCCACACACTCTGAATGGGCTCATGTAGCCAATATGGAGCAGGGTCTCCAGGCAATCCGTCGTGTAACAGAAAAAGTAAATGAGACACAGCGCAAACATGAAAATATTCAAATATTGGACGAAGTTAAACGTCGAATAGATGAGTTGCGACCTGCGCAAATCGACAGCTTTGGTAGGCTTTTACTTAACGACAAGATCATGATGTCACAATCTGATGCTCCAGAGAAGGAGATGCAAGTTTATCTGTTTGAAAAGACAATCTTGATGTGTAAAGAAAGTCGCGACTCGACAAAGAACAAGACCAGCAGTATCTCGATAAAAAAAAAGAGAAGAGGTAGTCTTGAGCCTAAGGGAGTCATCGTCAATAGTCGCATTTGGAACATCCGTAACCGTTCCTCAAGTGGAAACTATTGTTTGACCATAGACTGGAAGGACTCAGACATTGATCAAGTCATGTTTAGATTTCAAAATGGTGAAAAAATGAAATTATGGGAGTCCACACTGAGAAGCAACATCACTTTCAAGAAGATCAACGTATCTAATACCCAACTATTATCCATGAAGAACGTCCTGCCGGCCAGGATTCCAGATTCCTTTCGCACTGATAACGATATTGAACGTAACAACGGCGAGGGTGTACGACCAAAATCAAGCGTAGTACAATCAAAGATTTCCAATTCTGCTCGCAACAATGTCACTCCACCATTTCACTTCCTCTCAGGACAAGATCCACATGGCTTCCTGAATCGCAGTCAATCCGAATCTATCGTGCCAGAACAAGTTCTCTATCCAAATCGTGCAAGATCAAAAAGCAGCCCAAATATCAAGCAGCAACTGAACCAACAGCCCGTGTGGAAAAATACGCTCTCGCATCTCGTCGAGTCACCATCACCTTATATAACAGCCCCATCTTCCCTTACAGAAGAGACCTTAAAGTTAAAATTAGCTTTTAATAACAGTATCTATGTGATTGTCACACGCATAGATCTTTGCTACGCAGAACTGATACAAAAAGCAAATAGAAAGATTCGCACAATATCCGCTTTACACTCAACAGATAAACTAAAATTTAAATATCAAGATGAAGATGGAGATTATATTACAATGAGCTCGGATGAAGATGTTCAGATGGCACTTGAAATGAGGGGAGCCTCTAATACAATCACTTTGTTCGTTAGTCTTTAAATTAATACTGTAAATAACTTGTAAATAAAGAAGACATTACACAACTTTGTTTACACGCGGGTTTCTATAAAAAGTATTTCTGTTGTTTCGCAAGTACTTTGTGAATATCACATTCAGACCATCTTGCCAAGAAAACACACACACACACAAAGAGGTTGATCTGTGGGACATTATGTTTCTGAACTGCTTTATTTTCATGTGAAAGACACACACATTTTTTAATAAAAATTTAGACGATTTTTGCTTTATTAAAAACCGAAAGGTTTTCTAGACTTTTTTTGAGGCTTAAATGTATCGTATTTCAATACGTTCCGTTTTATGACTGAAGGTGGAAGATACGCAGGTTTAAATATATTGGCGTTTAGTGAAGATAAAATGCAAATACGACCCTGAAGCCTCGTCTAATAAAGCTGATCCTCACCAAAAAAAAAAAAAAAGTAGTTACGCTAAAGCCAAGCGGAAAACACTCGGAATTAGCAGGAGAGTGTAATTTATTAAAGGATTTGATTCGAATGTCAAAGGGTTACCTGGAGATGAATGTTGCTGATTATCCGCCTCGTTCTGTGCATACAGTGAACTGAGAAGTCTAGAGACACGAAAAATTTGGATTAGGCCGTATTCATATTCATTTTATTTGAAGTTCATTAAAGATAGGGAAAAGCAAGTCATTTAATCAAGCTAATATATTAATGTATAGTTGAATTTGAAACATTAGGGGAGAGGGTAGTGTAGTGACACTTCAAAAAATATGTTTCTCTGTGTTTGACATGTTTATGGGAACACTAGAAGTCTTTGACCTGCTATAGGTAAAGTCATATACTATAATGTATACAAATGAAGAGCAAATTCTTTATTTATTTTAAGCATTAGAATCATTCAACTTTCTTCTTTTCTGAACAGCCTGAGCCAAACTTGCCAAGACAGATTCCGTATCTTTCCAGTTGATACATCCGTCAGTAATTGATACACCATATTTAAGAGCACAAGGTCCATCTGCTGGAACACTTTGCTTACCCTCTTCAAGATGGGATTCAAGCATGACACCAACAAGTGCATCCTCACCTTGTGTTATTTGTTCAGCGATACATTGTGCCACTTTGGGTTGGTTCTTGTGGTCTTTGTTAGAATTTCCGTGAGAGCAGTCAATCATGATCGCACTGGACAATCCAGTCTTTTCAAGTAAGCGTTTTGTTTCTTGAACATGAGAAGCTTCGTAATTGGGTCCCTTGTTGCCTCCTCGTAAAATAACGTGACAATCAGGGTTACCGGTTGTGTGCGTGATGGAGATGGTGCCCAAGTTATTGATTCCCAAAAAATGGTGTGGGGCAGCAGCTGCACCGATACCGTCAATAGCCACGCCAAGGTTACCGTCTGTGCCATTCTTAAAACCAACAGGAAATGAGACACCACTAGCCAATTCTCGGTGAAGTTGAGATTCAGTCGTTCGAGCACCAATAGCACCCCATGAGATCAAATCAGCAATATACTGAGGGGAAATTGTGTCTAATAACTCTACAGATACTGGAACGCCCATGTTTGTAAGGTCACAGAGCAGAGCACGACCAATTCTTAGACCTTTATTGATTTGGAAGCTAAAGCAAGCGCAAAATTGAATAAGCTTGTTACGAGTAAATCTTATTTTTTACCTTCCGTCAATATCAGGATCATTGATCAATCCCTTCCAACCAACAGTAGTTCTTGGCTTTTCAAAGTATGCACGCATGACAATGACCAGTTCGCCTTGATATTTTTCTTTAGCTTCTAATAACAATCCGGCTATTAAACGGCAAGTTAACATAAAGATTTGTTTACAGCCAATCTGTTTACCGTATTCTTTAGCAGCAACAGTATCATGAATTGAACAAGGCCCAACAACAACAAACACCCTGTCATCCTTTTTGGCGACAATATCTTGAATCTCTTGCCTTGCCTTCAATACAGTCTCCATAGATTTCTCTGACTACAATTTATCCTTCAGATTTTCATGATCTCTAAAATAATCATTTTCTCTCCCTCTCTCTCTTACGATTGGAAATTCTTCTTTGATATAATTGGGAGCAAGCAAAGCATTGTAGCTTTGAACTCTTAAATCATCGGTACTTGGTCTTGTCATTTTTTCGTTTATGAAGAAAGAAAGAAAAAAAAAAAAAAAGAGCGAAAAAAAAGCGCATGTGTATTTATACGTGCGTTAATGCTGGTTACTGGATTATTTTTAGATTTTCCCGTAAAGAAAATAGACCGAGACTGGCAACATTTTTAGGCATTTTTTTAATTTTTTTTTTTATGTCAATGATATCAACACCCGATTTATCCCATATAAATAAAAAAGACTACGACAAAGTCTACGAACCAGCAGGTTTTATATTCAAATGAACATATTTAAAAACTTATACAAAGCAACATATAGAGGATACGTTTTTATTGTTAGACGCACTCGAACAGGACGAAAAGTTGATTCTAACTCAAAAACCTAGAATCTGTTTAGAGATCGGGTAATCAGTCTCAGTTGAAATGTCAATATGCGACAGCTCATTAACGTTCATTAAGGTCAGGATCCGGTTGTGTTACTACTTTATTGGCAAAAATAGTAGGAGGCGCCAATGCAGGTATGCGTGTGTGCGCAGTAAATATATTTATATATATAAAAGAACGCCAAGTGGCTCATTTTTTTTTTTTTTTTTTTTGGGAGCAGTCTTCTTTACCAGCGACATTAATCAATTTGCATGTGAAATAACACGACAGACGGGAATACAAAACCAGATTGAATCAATTGAACCTGTTCGGACTTCGCTTGTTCAAGGATTGCTTCCGCGTTTGAAGAATAGCATCGATATTCTTTGCTTTAATCCCCCTTATGTAGTGACCACACACGAGGAAGTAGGAAGTATGGGCATCGAGGCTGCTTGGGCTGGCGGGATCGATGGCAGAGAAGTCATTGATGAACTGCTACCTTTGGTTAAGGTAAACAAAAATAGTATCGATGCGCGGTGGTTTTCTCAATCTCTATTTTAAGGATTTACTATCACCACGGGGTATATTCTATTTATTGTTGATTAATGAAAACAAACCCAAAGATGTTGTGAATATAATGAAGGATGTGTACAAAATGAATGCAGAAATCATGATGGAACGTCGCGCTGGTCGAGAAAGACAGTATATTCTGAAAATCTATCATTAGATCTTTATTCAATACTAGGAGTACTGTGACTAACAATAACATTGTAAACAGACCTAAAAAACGTTAACCAATAAATCCTCCACGTTTTCCCCTCTCTGTCTTTCTCCTTTCTTACTTTGTCCATTCTGTAATTCCGTGATGAAGCCCGCGGAAAAATCCAAAAGTTCTCTTAGGACTTTTTGCGTTTACTACTCCTTTTGTTCTATACCAACTCCAAGCATGAGTACCAACACACCAAACAAATCCACTTATAAATGGAACAATGATTTGTTCTTTTACAACGATTGCCCAAAAAATACCTATTGGAGACGTTCCTTTCTCTCTTAAGCTTTTAATAGACGCTTCCACTTGCTTTTCATATCGCATGTCAGGTATGGGCGGTGCTTGCAATTCAGTGGATTTTGCGTGGACTGAAAAATCATCGTCCTCGTCCTCGTCTAACGAAATGTCTTCCACTTTCGAATTGCGTGTTTCGGCATATCTTCTTTGAAGCTCAACTAGATGTTCAAAGTCTTGGTGATCTTGAGTAGATGTACGATAAGGTTGAAATTCTTCAGACATTTTTTTTTTGAAGAGCAGAAGTGCTGGGAGAAAGAACTCACTAAAATGTATCAGATTCTGAGCTTGAACTTAGAGTGGGTAAGATTAGCATACGAACTATCAATATTTTTTTTTTTTGCAGGCTGCTGCTGAAACAGCTCAGAATGATATTATCATTTTTAACGGCATGCATTCAGCCACGTTTCACATACAATGCTGTATATTCTAAATTAAAAAATAACTTCAATGAGATAATCCGTTTGGAATTAGAAATTTATTTGCTCAAAGCGCAGGACACGCGCAAATAAGCCATCTACTTGCAAAAAAAAAAAAAAAAAAAAAAAAAAAACATGTGATTCTTAATTGTATTTAAGCAAGGAAGGATGGGGGGGGGAGATACGATTGCACCATTAATACTATTGGTTGGATTTTTGGTGATTTCTACTTTTTCAAATCATTTAATATCAAGAAGAGGGCATCGATTGTTCTTAAATTCGTTATAGTTTTTATTGCTGTTTGCAATCGTACCTTTATTTTCTTCTAATTTGAAATGATTTAGTGTATTGATATTAGATAAAGAAAAAGAGGGACGGCCCTCGAGTGGCTTTTAAAAACCAACCGTACGTTCTTATTCAATTTCATAAAATTCAGTTCAGCAACACTTACAACCAGAAGCTTGCAACTAATTGTTCTTTGATATCGAAGACTTGTTCGCATAACGAAAAAAGTGAATAATAACTGATTTCGAGAACTTACAGACTGGCTGTTATTCAAAGTATTAAAAATACATCAAGGCAACAACCTGGGATAGTTCCATAGACCATAGTTTTTGAGTTGTCACTTTATAGTTTGGCTAAAATCGAATCAAATAGCGGGTATTAAATTAAATACATTGTGTTCACACTTTGATAAATTGAAAAACAGGTTTTTTGTTTGGATTAAGCAAGCTGAAAAACCTTTATGACTAATATGTCAACGAAACCAACTTCCTAAGGTGTTGAATTCAACGACACATCCCCCGCTTTATACAATTTTTTTTCATACATGCAATATCCCTTCTATTTCATCTCCTCATTGGAGTTTCTCTTCTATGTTGTTGTAAAAAAAAAAAAAAAAAAATACTCTGTGCCGATCTATGATAAAAACGGGTTATTGACATGTCAAAAAGAATGGGTACATAATCATGATGCATGCTTTGTACTCATGTTGATATTGGTGCAATGGTATACCAAAATAGCTCCTTGGCCCCATCGTCTTTTTTTTTTTTTTTTTTGGCCCTGAGAATTTTAAAAAGTTTATTTATTTGGCCCTGAAAATCATAATAATCTAGAGTTTTTGGTTTTATTGAGTAAATGATACCTTATATTTCAAACGAGATTATAGAATATAAAAGATAAAATGATAAATTCATTTTATTTGAATGATCAGCACATGTGATGCAAAGAAAACCTTGTAAGTCTTTACAAACAACGCCCAGACATCTTACATACTGCAAATAAAAAGAACACGCCTTTATAAGCCTCAAATTTTTATTTTCTTTGTCTTGACGCGGGGTGCTTGAAGAAACACGAAGTCTGTTTTACAATCACGTACCTTTTGGGCCAAACTCGCGTATGGATGACATAATAACATTAAGACAAACATATGTATACTTACATGAAATAGATAAAATAATTAGCCCCTTTATTCTTTGCAGAGAAAGCAATATCAAGCAGCTACATAGACTAATTGAACAAAACATATCCGCCCTGCAACTCTTTTTTTTTTTTTTTTTTTTGAACCAGCATGCTGTTTTTCAGCAGACCCGTATTTTAGTTTCCGGTTGTGACGCCTGTCACACCCCTTTTGCACAAATTTTTTGTCGTGTTTATTTAACTCACTATCTCTCTTTCTTTCTTTCTCTCTCTTACACTCTTTCTCTTATTTTTTTTAAAGAACTTCATTTACAAGTGTTGTAATGTTCAGAAGCACACCAGAACCCCGTGATGAGAGCACACGTACACAAGGTTCTTCTCCACTTCGATCATTACCCACAATGAAATTGGGAAGCGAAAGCCATTTCAAAATTGCACCTCCACAGTCCAAACCAAAGGCTGGCAAGCGACAAGATTTAGCAGACCTTCTTAAAGTGAAAAAACCCCATTCCTCATCTAATCCCGTGCAACCAAATTTACAACGTTCAGCATCTGCACAATCTTATTTGGACAAAGCCAATACAAAGTGGTTAGAGGCTCCAATTACAAAAAAATACCAACAAAAAGAAATAGTATGTAATTGAGTTTTATACTTCGAAAAAAATTTTAAATTTTTTTTTTATTAGCTTGACCGACAAATGCCACGAGTAGCCCACATGGCTTCAACAAGCGCCTTGTTTGATTTATCAAAAGAAGAGAGTCAAAATGTACAAGTAGCTGAAGCATGCGGCTTGAATCTGAACGGGCCTATATTAACATGTGAAGCACCTGCACCAACTAATACCAAGCTTGATACACTAAAACTCCATGTAAAAAAAAAACAAAAGATGTCCAAGAGAAAAATATCAGAATCTGCGATAAAGTGTCTTGATGCACCCTATTTGACTGACGATTATTATTTGAACCTTCTTGATTGGTCTTCAACCGATGTGCTTGCTGTTGCTCTCGAAAAATCTGTATATCTATGGAACACAAACAATGGCACAATTGAGGTGCTCAATTATAATTCAAATCTACCCATCACATCCTTGTCCTTTTCAGCTGATAGTGCCCTTTTAGCTGTAGGTTTAGATAACGGAGATACACAGATCTGGGATTTCCAAGCCAACAAGAAATTACGTTCCATGGCCAATCAAGGAGGAGGTCGTGCAAACGCCCTTTCATGGAACAGACATACTGTGTCTGCTGGTTACCGAGATGGAAACATCTTTGACCATGATGTTCGAGTGGCTAATCATCTGGTCAGAGAATTGCGCGGTCATGAATCTGAAGTTTGTGGTCTTAAGTGGCGTCCAGATGGTGAGATGCTTGCTAGTGGTGGTAACGATAACACTGTCAACATTTGGGATGCTAGAAATTCAAAACCTAAACATACCCTGAGAGCTCACAAGGGAGCAGTCAAGGTAAAGCAAAAGAAAAATCCATTTCTCTCTGATATGAATATGTATTTTTATATGATTAGGCTATTGCTTGGTGTCCTTGGGAAAAGGATCTTCTTGCTACAGGTGGTGGTCGTGACGATAAACATATCTTCTTTTGGGATGTAACAAGAGGTACACGCAAGAACAACATCTTGACTGGTTCACAAGTGACCTCTCTTCATTGGTCCGTACATTATAAAGAAATCACTTCTACACACGGTTTTCCGAATAATCATATTTCTGTCTGGGAATACCCTACAAGGAACAGAATTGCAGACTTTTCAGCTCATGATTCAAGAATTCTACATTCAGCTTTGAGCCCTGATGGTGAAGTACTTGCGACAGCGGCAGCGGATGAAAACATCAAATTTTGGAGACTTTTTGATTCAGAAGGCAACCCTCGCTTATGTTCATCACGTAGCTCTCGTACCAATACAATTAGGCACAATATCAATAACAAAACGCTCAGATAAAAACTAAGTATCCCCCCCCCTTTTTTTTTTACTCAATAAAAAAAAAATTGCAAGTATGTGTAATTGAAAATGAATGCCTCGAAAACAATATTAGGATGAGCTCTACGAACAAAAGTACACCACCTAAAAAAAAGGAGGGGGAAGGGACGCGCGTTGAAAAACCCCTAATTTCGTTTTTTACTGACGCGAGGTGCCTGAAGATATACAGTCTGTCTTATAATTACAGTGCCATCTATATTTGGTTAACTTTGTGGTTAATACATAAGAAAATAGTGTCAAAGTGGTAAAGTAAAGCTTAATCTGAACTTTGTTTATTTTCACCATTATTTTCCTCAAAATTCCCAACATTATATCATTTAATCTTGGTGAGCCACCCTTTCTTGCTTACGGATACTTGCTTACTTATACTTGCTTTTCTTCTTTCTCAATGATATCCATTCAACTTTACACAACAAAGGTCTGGTTTTATTTCATTGAATTGGCAATGTCCAAAGACTTTCTATTTTTAAAAATAAAAAAGTCAGGTCAGTAGAAGTTGATCATATAACCTTCAGTTATTAGTAACTTTAATAACAGAAAGCGATTTGATTTTTTTTTTTTTTTTTGGATTTCTCAACTTGAAATCTTTTAAAGTTGTTGGGAAATTCATTGTTTGGGCCTTCTGAAAAATGTACAGGCCTGGTTCATTCATTGTCAGTATAAAAATACAGGCTTCAAACCCCATGATTTGTATATTTGGGGAATCTTAACTTGATATAATTGTTTATCATAATTTTAGTGGTCATTATTGATTTGAATCTATCGTCAAAAAGCTTTTTGGAATCAGTTCATAATTGTCGATGTAGGAGATACACGAAAATGAAAATCAAACCTCAAGTTTTTTGTAAGCTCCTGAGTTTGTACCACTCCTAATAAATACATATAATATGAATGTAAGTAATTTGTCATGATAATGTTTACTTGTAAATTGCCAGTGGAACACAAATTGTGTTTCTGCAAATTATTATTTGGACAAGAAAGACCAGAACTTTAGGACAAACTGTAAGTCTTATTATTAGATTTTCTTTGGTTGAATACGTACATGTCAATTCTGAAATAATTAGTGTCATATATGCTAATAATAACATTTAAATTACTTGGATAAATCCATCAAAAAGGTTAATATTAGGGGTACATCAAAATCGCACATTCCCAAGATAAGCATCATGCTTAAAGACTAATAAGATAACCCTTAATAGCTATAAGAATCAAATTAAAGCTACTTTGACAAGGAATAAACTCATAATATTTTATGACCTATGAGCATAACCGCGACTTATTTTCAAATAATGGCAATAAAGTGCATATAGAAAAGTTTTCTTCTATAGTCATGCATTTATAGACATTTTGTTTGTAGCTAATTCGTGAGTTCAAGTGTCGAATTTATTCTATTGAAATCTTATTCTAAGACTCTATTGGGCGTGTGATATTAAATTAGGTGTTTACTTGAATAGATTTTCTTGTAAGCTTCACTGGATGGTGACTGTCTAAGCTTTATTAGTTATTGTTGACGCATTGGTGTATCTCTAGAACACGAAAGATAAAAATGATATACAATTACATTTCATATGTATTCTTCATCTATAGAAAGCAGATATTGTGCTGAATTAGCATAATGTCAATCCAACTTAATCAAACATAAGTGGCTCTAGAAGAAAACAAAATCAAAATAGAGAAAAGCTAAAGGCTAAACGTTGTAACTACATCATCTTGCGGAAGACTAAAATTCAATCATTGAGACTTGTTTGGTACAGGATTTTAGGCTAAAATTAGACGATTAACAAATTAATAATTAGACAAGCCAATTTTTTTTGGAGACAGTAGTAATAAATTAGTAGATGATATACAAAAAAATATTAGACAAATTGCAGTTTTGAGTGGATGAAGTAAAATTTCGTGCATACCTGTAAACTAGTTGGTTTTTGTTACCAACAGAGAAAAAGATTATTGTTTATGTGGTAGCAGGCAAGAAGTGATTCGGGCGTGGTTGGCCGTGAATGATCGACGTTGCGATAGAATGCATATTTCTACTTGCATTGACATCTCTCTGTCTACCGGTCTGGGTAGTACAGTGATCACAAACAAGAACAGAGAAAAATGAGCTTGTTTCTGTTCGTAATTTTTGTAAGCCTACTGTTTGGCACTTTGAGCAAACCTATGTTGAAAAAAATATACTTATTAATATTACAATAAGTCGCATGAAGGATTAACTCTTACTTGAGACGTATTGTATTCATCGATGTCTAAAACAACAAGCAACCCCTCCGCCTCCGCCGTTTTCAAAGCTTTGTAGCATCTTCTAACCAACCCTGAAATTGTACCTCTCATTGTCTGCGAAAAAGTGATTGCACCAAAAGCAATCATAGGTATGCGATTATCGACAGTAAATCCTCGAGGAGCCCATTTAGTATCTCTATG
>JNDS01005253.1:0-36127 GCA_000697035.1 Rhizopus stolonifer B9770
AAAAAAATAATTGTTATTATTACTATTATTACTGTTCTAAATAAACAGTTCTTTATTTTGCTCTTTTTAAGACTTATAAATATCATCTTGTTCAAACATAACTAGCTTTTCCGTAGATGTTCTTTTATATAAAATATTGAAAATATTGAAGCAGACGGGCACTTGATTATTAAACAAACTAAAGTATTGACACAAGTTAAAAGATGTCTTTATGATTGAGTCGTTTTATTTGAAGCAGATGACTAAAAGCTTCTTTTTTCTTTAAAAACCTTTCTCCAACTGCTTAAAGCAAATGCTCCAATCATAAAAGAGCTGTATTTCATTAAAGGTAACTCATCAGGATATTTTCAATAATGTGTATGCAACAATACGCTTTGGTGTTTTCTAATATGCAATACAAATGCTGATTTCTTTTATTCATATTTCTCTCACAAGACTTGAGCATAATGGGCTCATTGTATGAGGAAATAGAGGGCTTAGTCAAAAAGGTGGCCTTACCCAGCTTTTTTTTTTTTTTTTTTTTTTTTCTAAGCCTGTGTATCATAAAATACAGATAAAACTGTAAGGTACATCTTGGCAATTATTAAATAGAAATTCTCAACTCATTTTAAGAGTAAGAGTCGATTATTTTGGCAGTAAAGCCCTTCATCTATTTTCAATTTCCGCCTTAAAGTTTCTTTTTTCTTTCAAATACAGTTTTTCCTTCTTTTTTTTTTGTTTTATTGTTTCATTTTTTAAAACAATCCATAGACGAAATGACAAAAGAAGAAAATAGTGAGCAACCAGAGGAAGAAAAGAAGAAATCCCGAAAGCCTCGTGGTAAACATTAACAATAGAGAGACAAAGTTTTTTTTTTTTTTGGTTGAACATTTACAAATAGATGGACCATTTCAACAACAAAAGCTACCTGCCTGGCAACCAGTTATGATTCCTCGAACAGTTTTGCCTACACTCTTCATTGTCGGTATCCTCTTTTGTCCTATAGGAGGTTTATTGTATTGGTCTAATAATAAGGTACCAAGGCTAAACGAAGAGTACAAAGACTAACCAAATAAAAAGGTAGATGAAATAATGATCAACTATTCTTATTGTCAACAATACGACAGCCCGGTATACATGGTACCTGAATTATACAACTATCAACTATCGAATAATTCCGTAGAACAAGCAGACATTGAACCACCTGCTTATCATTATACAAATGAAACTTCATTCTTGTATTCCAATTGGGGAAATCCCAATCAATTGACCATCCCCCGTTGTACTATTGACTTTACCGTACCCACGACAATGAAGGGCCCTATTTATATGTATTATCGACTGACCAACTTTTACCAAAATCATCGACAGTATATCAAGAACTATGACCCAGACCAGTTATTAGGTAAAACTGTTTCATCCAGTACACTTCACACCAATTGTGACCCTCTGGCCTTTTCCAGTACCGGAAAAGTAATTTATCCTTGTGGATTGATTGCCAATTCAATGTTCAATGGTAAGCTCGATATACTTACAAAAAGAGATATTTACTTTCAATTTTTTTTTTTTAAAAAAAAAAGACACCATTTCCAATTTTACATCGGTTAGTGACCCCTCATTGACTTATCATATGAGTTCCCGAAATATCGCTTGGCCATCTGATAAACAAAAGTATGCAGAGACAACATATCAAACTTCGGCCATTGTCCCACCGCCCAATTGGATCAAGCGTTATCCAAACAGCGAATACACTTCCGACTATCCTCCGCCTGACTTGTCTCAAGATGAACATTTTATGGTCTGGATGCATGTGGCAGCATTACCTGACTTTAGAAAGATTTGGGGAAGAAATGATACATCGGATTTATCCGCAGGACGTTGGAGAGTGACCTTGGATATGAGTAAAAAAAAAAAAAAAAAAAAAAAGCGAGTGAATGTCTTATGATTATTAGATTTTGATACATTGCAATATGGTGGAACCAAATGGTTAGTCCTATCTACTACAACGCCTTTAGGAGGACGTAACCCTTATTTGGGTATAGCATATATGGCTATTGGTGCCATTTGTATTTTTATCGGTATTCTCTTTAGTTTAAGACAATTGATTAAACCAAGGTAAAGCAAATATATATAATCAGTCTGATTGATATCATTGAATAGAAAATTGGGTGACGAGTCTTATCTATCTTGGAACCAACCTGGTGGTGGGTTACCAAAGAATAAGAAAGCCAGTGAATTAGAGCATCTTCATAAAGATTAATGTGTAACCAAATCCTTTTTTCTTTTTTTTTTTTTTTCCGCCGCTCTATCACGCTCTTCTTTTTTTTTTTTAACATAAACAATAAGAATGAAGGCATCAGTCTTATTAAGTTTCTGGCTGTGTTCAGGTGCTCTTGCTCTTCAAGAATATTGTAAAACAGGTTTTAAACCTATTGCAGAGAAACCTTTTGCACTTGATCTCTATAAATTAAAACAGTAAAAAAAAAAGAAGGACAATCAAGAGAGAGAATGTATTAAAACTTTTGTATAAGGGATTTTGTTGTCTATAAGAACGAAAGTACTTTTCCCAGTATCAAATCAGTTGTAACTCAAATAAATATTTGTGATGCTCTTTCGATTCCTAAAGAAGAAGAGCAAATAACAGAATGTCTTCAAGGAACCGTAAGTGTTGAACAGTGACGTGGAGAATAATAATAATAATAATAATAACGTGTTTAACATAGTATGCTTGCCAAAGAGTTATTTATAATCAGAAAAAAGTAGATTATGTGGCCGAGATTCATAACATAGCAGGCGATTATGAAAAGTACTCCTAATCTATTATGAGAAAGAAAAAAAAAAAAAAAAAAACTGACTTTTGTGTAGATCAAAACTCGATCCTGAATTTAAGGTACTGGACCCTTCAAAAGACAGCAAAGCCAGTAAGAGAAGAGGAAAAAAAAAAAAACTATAGTGAAATTAAAGCTAACGACATGTAGGTGGATATCAATATTCTTTAGTTCTATCTGGAGAAAATGAACAAAGTGCTATTATCACTTTAGAATGCGATCAAGAACAATCACGTGAGGTAAGGGAGAATTTATATCAACTTTTCTTAATAGAATGATAGAAAAAAGCTTCAGAACCTACGATTGTGTCTTATCATAACAATGTGTTGACATTTTATTGGAAGACAGTTTTTGCTTGCGCGTAAGTCAATTTCAAAAAACCGCTTGCGGATATCTAAAGAATGACATAGTTATGATGAGGGAGAAAAACAACCTGACAACGGAGATCATGATGGAAATGATGAAAAAAAGGAGAAAGAGGGTAAAACTGCAGTTGGTATTCTTTTCACAGTGTAAGTGTGTACACGTAATATCAATACATATTTTTAACGTGAAGTTAGAATTTTTGTCTTGTTGGCTGTTTATTTTGTTGGTGGAGCGATTTACAACATGAAGGTGTACAACGCAAGAGGTCTAGATCTTATTCCTCATCGAGGTAAACTTACGAAACGTAAAGAAGGGGAAAAATATTTAATTTATGTATTTTAGATTTCTGGCTTGATCTTCCTTATCTCATTAAAGTAAGTTGTAACATAATAATAATAAAAAAAACGTTTCACTCATTCTTCCCCTTAGGATTTAATTGCTCATGCTTTTGATACAATCATGTCTCGACGTCGTGGAGGTGGTGGTTATGTTGCCGTATGAGATTGCAACGTAATTTATATTTTTTTTATTAGAATTAAAATGATTTAATGGACTTTTGATCCAAATCTTTCTTGTCTTTATGAGCCAATGCTGGAGATACATTAATGGCAGTAGATGCAGATGTTTTTTGAGAGTTGAGCAAAGCTAGTGAACTAGACTTTCTTAACCTGATGCGTTCAGCAGTTGGATTTTCTTTAGAATATGTGATGTGTATGTCGGATGAGTTTTTAGAATCCACCGTTTGAAATGGATCGTCTATTGTGGATGTGGGTGAAGTAGAGCAAAGAGAAGTATCTTCAGAAGACAAAGAGATGTCACATTCAGATTCTGCCAGCGTACGTTGTTGAAATAGTTCGGGTAAAGATTTAGCGGTAGTCAAGAAATATTCGTCTTCTTGTCTGTCATCCTTCAATTGGCTGTTGTTGGGAGGATGTTGAAAAATACCACCAGTACCTTCTGTAGGGAAAAAGACGAGATCATCAAAATTGGGAAGAACCATAGTTTCTGCAATGAATTCCTGTATTTTTGTTTCAATAGCTTTGACTACTACCGAATAACCCACCCGCTTTTCCCAAACAACAGGTTCTACTTTCCATTTCATCTTTGGTTGGTCTTCGAATGCGTACCAGAATCTATTGGTCGGATGTTCTTTCAACTTGAGCAACACCTTACCCTCGATTTCTTCCAGAGTGATGGCCAAGATGATGTCGATGGTGAAAGGAGGTAACAGGTCCGAGTATTTCCACTCGAGCACGGTTTCAATCTCGATTCGAACACAGCCGTCATAATGCAGATTGGCTTCGGCCGATAGTTCGCCGCTGGGACTGATACCGAGTAATTTGGGTTGAGTGATACGAGGGACAGAGCGGCCAGGGTCTACCGAACGCACAGTAATTTCACCCAGAAAGGGAGGTCTTTTGGCATTAATTTTGTCTAATTTGGATACGATCTTTTTGTATAGCGCATCCTTAGTCTCTTGGGTTCTATAAATAGAGAGAAAGGCTCGGCCAAGAATTGCATTCAGCCATTGGGTTTGAAAATGGTGTTCATCGCTGTGCACAATATTAATTAAGTGGTTCATTGATGCCTGTTCAAAATGAGTGGTGTCTTGTTGTATACTCATACCAGGTAAGGCCAGCTTGGATGCACGAATGAATGAAAAGTACCAGTCTTCTTTATCTATGCAGCGGTTGCAGTTGATGTAGTATGTTTGCTTGCTGTTTTCTAATTTGATATGCTGAGCCTTACAAAACAATTCAGCGTCTGGTAATCCAGGTGGATGAATGGAGACCTTGTAATCGTTTAATGTGATCACTTCTTTACAATCCAGTTGTTTCTCTGAGTCATACAAATAGACAGTATTGTACTTTATTACCAAAAAGTATAGATTATTGTTTTGATCGTTGCTGTTCCCCGAAATGTAGGACACAACCATATCTCCAATAGACGGTATTGAATTGTCATCTACTATATCGTCTTTATACACTCTAAGCCATCCTGCCTTATGCAGTTGATGATTCACATTGTCTTTATCGTTCTCTATTGATTGTTTGGGGTTGTAATTGTGAATGAATCTTGATATGAAGTGAATGATGTATGCAATAATAATAAATAAAGGAATGAAGGTGATCCCGCCCAAGAAGTAGCCCAGAATAAAAGAATTCATTTGATGAAAAGAAAAGGAAAGAGAAAAAAGAGGAATAAAGTGTCCCTTTAAATTACTTTACCATGCGATCACAGGAGCAATAAAAAAAAAGAAAAGAAGTGTAAACAGTAAATCATTAAAAAAATCGGAAAGTCAAAAAAACGAGCATGGCTTTTGTGTTACTCTTACACGTTTTTTTTCATTTTAAACAGTTTCATTTCATGTGAACGCAATAAATCTTTCTAAAAACAACGTTACCTAGCAACACTCACACACACAATGTCAACAGGGCAAAGAATGTAGATCACTATCATATCGAAAACAACACACACACACACACATATATATATATACACACCCCTTTTTCGTCTAAAAATAGAGGTGTTTCTTTTTTGGTTTTTTTTTTTTGTTAAGGAGGAAGATCTTATGACAATTTGCGCTGACATTGAAATGAATTTACATTTGAAATAGTGATTTTATTTCATAATTACAAGTATTTACATGTTATTTGGTTAAATTTGAATAGGGCCAGATAAGCAATATTGTCTCAATGCCTCTGAAAGCACCTTTTGATTGAGTGGTTTTGTGAGGTATCCATCCATGCCAGCATTGATACAGATCTGTCTTGCACTTTCCTGCACATCTGCCGTGAGCGCAACAATCGGCAGTCGAATCACTCTCTTTTCTTCTGTCTCAATCTCTCTTATACTCTTTGTCGCTGCCACGCCATCACATTTGGGCATATGATGATCAAAGAAGGCCATGACAAAGTGTCCACTCGGTCGACTGGTCCAGCTATTGATGGCCTCTAATCCATTATTGGCACATTCTACCTGGAATCCCAAACGTGTCAATTGTTTCAACAAGAGCTTCTGGGCCACTGGATTGTCTTCTGCAATCAAAATACTCATTCGGCTATAAATCAAGCGCTCTTCTTCGGTAATCAGCGGGTCGGGCTTTGTCTTTGGGCTGGCTTTGCTCATGGTCAGGGCTGTAAAGTTCATGGCCTCGTTGATGGACTTGAGCAATTTCATGCGTCGAATAGGAACTGCCATACGTACCATCTTACAAGCCAAAGGTTGCGTCGATACAGAACCTACTACCCATCGATTCTTTAGAGCCACAGCACCCGCAGGATAATTCATAATCACCACCAAAGCATCCTTATTGGCCTCTCCAAGTTCCACCAACCATGAAGGGTGTGCGTTCTGATTGTCCGTGGTCATGGTGAGACCGACAATGATAACATCGTATTTGATGTGCTTGATCATCTTGTCCACCTTTTCTACTTTATCTGCACCATCTACGTGGATACCCGGCAAGAAGCGGCGGATCATTTCAATGCTAGCCTTATAGTCACTGACCACCAAGACCTTGAATGAGGCTAGATTACGAAGCAGACCGGTCTGTTCTTGACTGTATCCTTCCAGACCCCGACCGTTGGGTTGCGAACGTGAGACTCGAATGCTGAAATAAAAGTTGGAGCCCTTGTTGGGTACACTCGTCACATCAATCGAGCCACCCATTAGTTCAACCAGTTGAAGACATATGGACAGGCCGAGACCTGTGCCACCATATTTACGCGTCGTACTTCCATCCACTTGAGAAAACGGCTCAAATAATACCTTGCGTTGTTCACTGCTGATACCAATACCCGTGTCAATAACTTCAAACAGAAGTGATACTTGGTCCCCTCTTTCCTTCTTCGTCTTATCAAGTGAGCATTGAATACATATCTCTCCTTCGTGTGTGAATTTGATGGCATTTCCCAAGAGGTTGATCAAGATTCTATGAAAAGTTAATTTTTAAATATGAAGATTGCAAGCTTTTTTTTTACTGTCGAAGGCGGTTTCCATCAGCCATTACCATCGAAGGTACATCATTTGCCACAATATAAGCCACGTTGATATCCTTTTGAATGGCCATAGCAATCAACATCTCCACCACATCTGCCATGATATCCTCCACAATAATAGGCGAAATATCCAAAGCCACCTTTCCAGCTTGTAACTTTGAGAAATTTAATAAATCATCAATGATCTGCAACAATATTTCACATGACTCCTTGGCGGTCTTGACCAGATCTCTTTGCTCGGTATCCAACTGTGTATCAGCCAAAAGCGATATCATGCCATAAAATCCAGAAAAGGGTGTTCGGATCTCATGACTCATGTTGGCCAAAAAGATCTCTCGCAGACGCGTGGCGCGTACCGCGGCCTCTTTGCTCTTGCGTGCGTCCTCCAGAGCCTTCTTTTGCATCTCAATCATGCGCATATTGGCCATCGTCACCCGTTGTACGGACTTGAATAAGAAGGCGTTTGAAATCGAGATACCCATTTGTTGACAGAGCAAGCTCAAGACAGTGATATGACGTTGAGTGAATATACCAGCTGAACCCTCGATAAAGAGACATCCAACCATGGTGCCCTTGTAGATAATCGGCATACAGATCACAGACTTGTTGCCTGTATTTTCGTACCAAGGTCCCAAGGCAAATCGGGCATCTTGTTCGATATTGTGAATAAAGATACTTTCGTTGGTGTTGATCGTATGGTTCACAATACGACTGGAGATCAAGCTGTCTTGTTCTGAGAGTGGTCGTGGCGGCTCAAAGGTCATGGCACCCTCTTCTTGATTTCCGTATGCGTATATGCCGTATTTTTCTTCCTTGACCATGATTGCTCCACAGTCTGCACCAGAATTTTCCAAAATAATGGACATCATGGCTTTCAGTAAAAGATCGAATTTGACTTCACTTGAAATCACTTGGGAGCTCTTGAGAATGGAAGCTAAATCCAACTACATTTTTAGGTTAATCACTTGTGTATGTTTGCGTTCTACTTACAATATCAAGTGTCATCAATGTTTGTTCGGTGGTCACAGGAGGTATGACTTCAGACATAAAAGGTTCATTCAGTACCGGGTTTGGACACAAGGAAGATGCACTCCAGGTGCCTTGAGGCCCCAAGAAGGGAAATGGGTCCGTTTGAACTCCAATATCCTGTGATTCGACTCTATCATCGTCCAACTCGCTCAAAAGTGCGCTAAATTTATTAGCCAGATGATTGGCCTTTCCGTAAGAACCGTGATGTATGTAAAGATTGATCGCCTTCTTCAATAGCCCATGCGCTGCGTTTTTGATACCCAAACGTACATAGAACGCACCAGCGTATTCATGGCAGATACAGAGTTCCAGAAACCAACCACCATCTCTGGCTTGATTGATAGCCTGTTCGTAAAGAGAGATCGTAGTCGGGATATCATTTGAGAGTGAGGCTATCTCGGCTTGTACCAGTGTGTACCACATGCTAAAATTTACTGGCGAATGATCCACCCAGATCTTGAGCAGAGCTTGGTTTTCTTGCACGCGGCTCATATAAATAGCAACCGCTTCCTCGTCCAACTTTTCTGTACGGAGCTTTTCAATGATAGCCAACGAGTGTAAGTAGATCATCATACGTGTATGTCTGAGGCCCGGGTGGTTGTGCATGCCTCGAATGCACATGTAGCCTACAGCGATCGCGTGCTCATAGTGGCCGTAGAGCACTAGAGGAAGTATCCTAAAGGAGTCATACCAGTTCATGGGCACAGTTGGGTTCTCGCTCGGCTTGCAACTCTCGGCTATGAAATGCTGGTCACTGAATCCATCGTCACTGTCAAAGATAGCGTCGGGTAGGTGTGTGAAGGTGTATCCCTGTAAGGCCTTGATAGTGCGAATGAGTGACATGATAAGTATGTTGCTGTCAGCAGAAGTGGACCAAGAGTAGATGTCATTGTAGCAAGTCTCGGCTTCATTAATCACCTTTGACAGATTCTCACCCGTAAAGAACTTGATGGTGGCTAGACTGAGTTGGGACAAAGCGGTATAGATTCGGTCTCCCGAAGAAAGTGAGAATCGATGAGCAGGCTTGAACCAGGCCACTTGTTCTTTCTGATGATTCTTCCAGGCTAACAAAAAGTTGGCATACAAGAATCCCGCGCGTCCTCTTTCGCTGTTACTGCCACATTTCTCGGTCACTTGAACACCGGCCATACCGAGCGCCTCACCAAACTTGAACATGCCGTAGACATCGGCCGCTGCAATTCCCATATAGACCAGACCCACACCCGAAGAGGGAGAGAAGCCATGTTCGAAAGAGATGTGAACAATCTTGGTGGCCAAATAAAACACTTCGGTCTGGTTTCCTAACCAATAAGCAGCTGTACAACTAATCAAAACATGAATAAATAACACTATTGTATAGCGAAACTTACATTTCTTCTAATACATTCATGATCGCCTTGAGCTTTTTATCCTTACAAGCCTCCATCTGTTGGAATCCTTCAAATCCAATTTTTTCAATCAAAATCTTCACATGCTCAAACTCTTCGTCTAGCTCCTCTCTGGTATAGGCGCATTTGAAATCTTCAATTTCCAATTCCTTCAAACACCCGTGTAATGCTATCGCCCCTTCCTTATGCATCTGTCGACTGAAGTAATACTTGTGCTGAATTCGATAAGCTGTAACTCGATCCAGGGGATCCACCGTATGTTCAAAGATCACGTTCAGATATCGCTCCGTGTTTTCGTAATCCCCTACCACCCAACTGAGCGAGACCGCATTGGTATAAAGGAAATGGGTGACTGCGTAATGTTCGGGTTGCCAAGGTTTTGTATCTAACAGTTCAATAGAGGCCTTATAATAGTCCAACGCCATCTTGTGTGCACCAGAGCTTCTGGCCTTATCGCCTGCTTCATGGAATAACTTTCGATAACTCGCCTTATCTTCAGATTCATACAAAAGATCGATACACTTGGTCAGATGATCCGCCACCAAAAATTGGTCCACGTTTTCGTCCTGCAACAAATACTTTGCGATCCTCAGATGGATCTTCTCGCGACTCTTGGGCTTGGCCAGTTCCATCGCCGCCTGAGAGTAGCGATCATGGGACCATTTGAATTCATCGCTTTCTAGGGGTAAGATATAACTCTCTTGTAGTGCAGCCTGTAAGCCATTGATAGGATCTCGCGAGCCACTCACACGGTGTCTGCTATGATAGCGATAAGAGGAACCCGAATGCACTGACTCTGCTTCTCTGACCGTTGAATCGGAAATAATAGTGCTTGTGTCTGAAAACTCTGAATCTGGATCTGAATGCACCATAAGATACTTGACCGTGTTCCAAGAAAATGTGTCACCCACAAACGAAGCCCATTTGAGCAGGCGTTGGCCATCCGCGGGCAATTCACGTAATCGAGAGACTAAGAAATCGATATCCAACTCTTCTTCGCGCTCTGTTCCCTCATGTGTAAGCACCAGCTGTTGGATTTCCGAAAGATTATAGTCCCATTCGTTTTCCTCCCAGTTAAAGAAGATGAGCTTCTTCTTTTCGAGTGTCGTCAGTAGCTGGCCAGTATAAAATGCGTTTCCTCTCGTCTTTCGATAGATGACTTCAGCAAGAGGTAGGATCGAGTCTCGCGAGGTGTCGAGTGATCGATGAAGGGTGTCGCCAATGTAGTCCACCATGGCCTCCATATCCAACAGATCAACGCGAAAGTAATGAGAAATGGCCACGTCATTGTTCAGCAGTTTGTCCAGAGAGGGCGTCATTTCTTCATCACGATAGGCCATAAAGATGAGAATCTTGACTCGGGAACTGATCATGCTTTCGATCAATTCAATCGAGGGATCGTCCGCCAGATGCAAATCGTCCAAAAATAGTGTAATCATGCGCCATTGGGCCAGAGCTCGAAAGACTTCGATAAATAGATTGTGGAATCGGACTCGGTTCTCGACATTGTCCAAATGCAAACTTTTGATAGGCTCTTCGCTATCTGTGGAATCCAACAGTGGCTTGAGTTCTGGAACGAGTGCAGCTAATAACTCTACTTTGCAAAATTGGGCGCCCAAATGTGCCTTGAGATGGTTATAGAACAAGTGGGTGTCTTCTTCCGGTTCGGATAATATTTGCTGTAGAATTTGTGAAAGTGATTTTAATATGCAGCTGTATGGTGCCTTGTGTCGACTGTCGAATTTGGAATAGGCGACATATCTAGAGGAAATTTGATTAGATTTGAAGCTTGTCTCTTTATCTGTTTTTACCCCTCTTTTCGTGCCACCGTTTGTATTGAATTAAACAAGGTTGATTTACCCACACCACCTGGGCCTGAGAGACAGACAAGAACCACACCGAGCTTTAATCCATGTATACGTGCTGTTCCGCTCGAACGATCACTGCCACTGCAAAAGCTGTGTGACGTAGTTGATTTCACACCTGAACAGGATCCAGACAGTTCTGGATTGTCCATACCTGTTTCACTCACACTCGCACTATCACTCACACTTTGATAATGAAATGATTCACTTGCACTGGTGATGGTCGGTACAGTAGATCCGGAGTTGTGTGAAATTTCTTTTTTTGATCTTGAACGAAAGGTGGTGACGGTATGTTGAATGATATAACTCATCTCGATAATCAACGGCTGTCTACCATAAATCGTCTTTGGTAATGTAAATAAGGCTGCAACATCTCTCTCTGCCAAGGGGAATAAATCAATCATTTCTTGACTCGTTTCTAAGCCCATTTTGAGCCTCTTTAAACACTCCTTTAGATCAGCTCTCACACCATACGCACTATTGTATCGATCATCCGGTGACTATGAAATATATCAATTTTTATGAAACCAAGATGTGTTTTACCTTATTCGTCATTCTTTCAATCATTCTTCCAATGACCTCTGGTACTTCCAACTGTATTTCGTTCACCAACGGCATCTTCTTACTCATGATAGCATTCAATGTTTCTAATGGACCACCATCAAAGGGTATTTTACCCGTCAACAGTACAAAAAAGACGATTCCCAAAGAATAGATATCCGAACGACGATCAGGTACATAGGTTGTTCTGCCCATCTGTTCCGGACTCATAAAGGCCAACAAATTCTGCAGGGAATGGACCAACTCCTTATTATGAGCAGTCTTGCGCCATCCTTCACTAGTCAAATAAGCCTCAAACGATTTGGTGGCAGATCCAAAATTCCATAGTTTCACCCGATTGTCATCTTCCCCGGACCATTGAAAGGCAGAGAGCCTGATCTCACCATGAACCACATTGTTCTTGTGAATAAACTCTAGACAGTCTGTACACTTGATCGCGAATCTTAAAAAGGTGCCCAAGTCAAATACTGGCCCTGAACGAGACGGGTGAGGATAGTCATCCCTTAATGCTGTGGCACCTTGTTTTCCTGATTCATCAGATAAACGTCTACCACTGTTGAAATAGTCGTGTCCCTCATCAGCATAAATGACCACAGTTAATCCAGTGGGTAAATGAATATAATCCAAAGGCCTTACTATGACACTGTTACTACCTTTCCTATCTCTTTAGTATTTTACCGAGAAAGGAGTCACCATCTGTCAATTGATATAATTTTCTCATCACATAATATTCTCGTTCCAATTTTAATGAATTGCCTGATACTTTGGCTATCACTGGCATCTTATTCGATATTCGGTATCCAAAAACAATATCCACATTTTCTCCATAAGCCAAGCTCGGTATCGGCTGTGATTTGAAATGATAATTTGGTATTTGAAGACTACTTCCAAGAAGACTATGTCCTGTTGAATCTGTACAAGATCCAGTAGATCCTGAAATAGACATGTTTTTTATGGTGAGCTTCTTCTTTTTTTTTTTTTTTTGAAAAAAAGAAAGAAACCTAAAAAAAAGGGCAGAGAAAGATGGGATAAAATGAAATATACTTTCCATCTGGTTACGCAATAAAAAAAAATCACACTCCCTTGTACTCCCTGTTTGTTATTCTCTTCTCCTTTTTAAGTTTATTTTGATGTGCAAAATAAGCCCTTCGCCCCTCTCTATGTCTCTCTCTTTTTCGTAACTTTTTTTATGCAAGCCGTTAAAAACAAAGGCAGTTTATTTTTAAACTTCTGCGTTTGAACGGAGGAATATAGAACAAATATATCAACCCTATTGTTCTCTCACATTAATTTTGCCAAACACCAGTACCAACAATTCGAGAAGGATCAATTTTGGCCATTGACACATTAAACTTCCGAGTTTCAGTTAATTTGCTTGAGAGTTCAATATTGATGTTTGTCCAAGTAGAATCAATATCTTTCTTTACTGCTCCTTTAGTATCATTCGAAATCTAACAATCCTTTCAGTTTATCGACTTCAATCCTCCTATATTACCTGTTCTCTTCCATCTTGTATTAAGTCCATAATTGTCTGCGTATGTTTCCTCTCGAAATATCCCTAATATTTTTATTATATAAGTATACATATATAATTCTTCTTTACTTCAATATCTGTGTCAAGAATAGGTTGTCGATGTTCAGTAGAAGCTCCTAAATGAATAGTACCCAATTCTTTAATCAAAGCTTGTGTGTCCACTCCTCCTTGTGCTAAAAAATAATGTCTACAATCGTTAATTCAATTCCTTCTTTTTTCTTTTTGATTTACACTCGAGCATCTCTTTCGTCAGAAGCTGAATCAGACTTTGGTTCATTGTTTTTTTCACTAAAGTATTTGCTTTGTATATCGATTTGATTTAATCCTCTTTCAATCGTTGGCAAATTTCCTTCAAGGATGCCATGGTTGGTTAATTTTGACTTTTCCAATATTTGTTTGAGACTGTGATCAAATGTGGTCATGTTGGTTTATATACAAGAGAGAAGAAGAAAAAAAAAAATAAAAAAAATAAAAAAAACGCGTATCTTATTGAACAAGTCACATGCTTGTCAAAATCTCCTATCAAATCATAAACAATGACCACAAGTCAATAGTAGACTTCAAAAATGACATTTGAAAGCATTGTTTCATATGAAAGATAACCAAAGGCAGTTAGTCACTTTATTTAAACTATGTTGAAATATCGGCCCTATATTAACTGTTAGTCCTTGTTTTTTTTTTTATATAAATTTCATTTACTTTTTAAAAGGATAAATATCCCAAGACTCCCAAACATTGTGTGTTGCATAAAGATCTTCTTTAACAATCTTTTCAGCTTCTTCTACTGATTCTGCATTTAAAACAAGCATACTTCCTTTCATAATGCCCGACTATAAATAATGAGATACAAACCCTTTTTTTTTATAATTGTTATTACTTCGTGTGAATCGAGTAAAGCTCCACCGATTTCTATAATTCCCTGTTTATTCTTTATCTTTGCTTCCTCCATGTGGCGACCACGAATACTCAATCGGCGTTGCAAACACTCAGGGTCGGTATAGTCCCTGAGAACAACAAGAAACTTTTTAGGAGCTTTTAAAAAAAGTTAGACTCTTCTCCCTTCTCCCCTTTCTTTGGAAATTTACCTAATAAAGATCTTTGGGTAGAGAACCTTCTTATGGGTGATAAACAATATTTCATGAGAAAATAAAAAGAAAAGATGGAAAAAGATGGAAATAAGTAGAAGAAATTAAAAGGGAGAGAGCGGAGATGACATGAATAATTAAAGAAAAAAATACGCGTTTGTGTGTGTGTGTGTGTGTGTGTATATATATTAAAGAATATAAGGTAAAGTTTTCCCTCCTGCAGAGCCTTCTCTTTCGATGATTGAATTCATTTTTGATAGATGGCGTCTCAGGAGAAATGCTGCAAAAGCAGTGATCAACATGGTTCCCCCATTAATCATATTTGAACCAACATATCTCGGCGCGTCTGCTGTCCAACCAGAATAAAGAGCAAATGTGACAATCAGAGAACTAAAATTGGCTACAGAAGATACAATACCAGTGGCAGATGCCACAGCCACAGGATCTTCCCATGAATTTGAGGTCCAAGCCATACTCTGCATTGAAAAAAGGAGAAATTAATCTCTTTACGTAAATCTCGATAACTTACCATAGGTACTGTAGGGTAAGTACCACCTGCGACTACCATCAAACCAAAATATCGAGCCCCTGTTGAACCTGCAAAACTAAGGATCGTGAACCCCACAAAGGCAGTCAGACAACAGCCAATCATGAACCAACTTCGTGTATTATAGTGATCACTACATCGCGTCACGATATAAACAACGAGCCCACCAAACACATAAGGTGGTATACTCATCAGGCTCACCTGGATCGATGTAAAATCGCCCATTTGTTGTACAATCTTGGGCACAAAATAAGCCAATGAAGTTGCTGCCATCACAGGTGTGAAATACAGTAAACAGAACACCCAGGTCTTGATATCCTTGACTTCGTCTACAACCTGTCTCAAACCTTCTTTCACATTCCTTTTCTTTGCAGGACCCTTGTTAAGTCTGTTCTGGATTCGATCCCTTTCATCTTCTGTCAAGAATTTTTTGGACTTTGCAGGCGTGGAGGGCAGATAAAAGAGTGTGGCTATACCCAAGACAAAGGAAACAATACCAGAGATTAAAAACAGCCATTGCCATCCATACAGATTGCCCCGGGTATCAATCAACTGCACACCGGCTGATATTAATCCACCTACAGCACCAGAAGCAGGTGCTGCTAAATAGGCCACACCGATTCGACTCGAGATCTCTTCGGGTCTGTACCAAAGTGTAAGATAATAAGCTATTCAAGGAACATGTTAAAAAAAAAGTTGCAACTATATACGAATTGTATTACTGAGTCCTAGGAGAATAAAGTAAGATTACTTGTCATTTTCTCTTTATTTACCTGGCCAAAACCCAGCTTCAAAAAGACCCTAAAGAATTTGCTAGTCAAAATAAATATGTTCACTAAGTGTTCTTTACCAATAAGAATCTCAGGAGATAAAAATGCCACGGATGTGATATAGCAGCCATACATCCTGTCACTATACTCCAGGTAATCATGATACGAGCAAGCCAATGAGAAGGATTCACATAGGCCATGAGTAAGTTGGACGGTACTTCAAATATCTAGACACCCTTTTAGTTAGCATAATTTTCTGTATATTTTTTTTGTTTACAATGTAAGCAACATAGAACAAACCAAGTCCTATATTATTTTGTTGTGAGGTTAATCCTGAAGTGTCTTGTAAAGTATGATGTTCTGAACTATTCATAGTCATTGCAAATCCAACATTTCCACGATCCTCCATAGACAAAAAATAAAGCACGAGTACCCAAGGCACAATACGTAGATCAAGTTTTCTCAACAGTTTTCTCTCTTTATCTTTCTCTACTGCAATCTCTTCAGTAGTCGGTTCTGTTAAATTCTTTTCAAGTGTGATATTTGAACATTGTTGAATATCCAATTTCACTGACTCGTTCATACTCATTCGAGAGAGAAAAAAAAAAGAAAATTTATGCAAAAAGAGCCTTGTTTGTTATTTTATATTTTTGAGATAAAGTTATGAGATGTACACAACAGATAAAGATTTTGCAAGGTCACATTGAACTCTGTGTAATCCTTTTTTTTTTCTTTTTTGGAGTCTATATATTCTCACACGATAAGCTATCTTAATCATGATAAGGAACCCACGTTATGAATTATTTACAGAAACACTTTATTCCCTCCTCTTCTTTCTCGTCATATTAAACTGGTTTAGCGCATTTACGTAATTCTATTGTCTTTGTCTTTGGACATTGCATTTCTTGCCAAGAAATGGGTATCATAGGTACACCAGCAACACTTGTTGCAAAGATCACTCCAAGTTCGTTTTTGGCTGTTGACAAATAATAAGATCTTGCATCACCCAATGATAAAACATCTGCCTTTATAATATCGCCTGGTCTAAATGAGTTGTAAATCTTTACCTTGTCCTTTTCTACAGCACGAACATCCTGTGTACTATGTTTTTTGTTCAGAAATGTCTTTTTTTTTTTTTAAAAAAATCGTGTTTTACCGAATGACACCTAAAAAGTCTTCTTTACAAGGCGATTCTCCAACGACCATGATGGCAATGGTTGCTTGATGTGGTGCGACTCGAATAACTTTACCGGTAATCTTCAAATAACGTTAGATCTTTTTTTAAACGATTGGGTGTATTCTCATTACCACACTATTCACTTCTGGAACAACCGATTGTTCCTTTTCTTTTGATACTCTGATGGTAGGTAACTATATATAATAGAGATAAGTTTCAGCAATCAAAAAGTTTTTTTTTCTTACTTCATCATTGGTTGATTGATCAACATACTTGTGACCAACAACACTTGCATAAAGTAATCCTCCGCGTTCATATGTTCCTGGACCTTGATTGTAGTCAGCTGCATATCCAAGACGTTGACCGGGTGTCACTGCTTCTATCTTTTTGCTCATGTTGGTTGCAAAGAGAAGGGAAGAAAAAAAAAAGAGTTTTTTGAAAGCGATTTTCTCGTGACTGTTCCATATGCACACTCAAAATTATGGGCCCAGCTAGAAAGTGTTCGCTAAAAAGGCAAGAAAATAATAAAAGAAAATATGCCTTCCTCTTTCGCCCCCACCCCTCCCTTTCTTTTTCTGTGGATATATAAGCATGTTACTCTTTAATAAATGAAAATGAAAAAAAAAAGATATACGAAAGTTTTCCTTTTTAAACGCACTTTTTCATGGGGAAAAAAAATAAATAAATGAATTTCAATGTCCCTTTTCGGCTTTTCTTTTTCCTTTCTTCCTATTTATTAAACAACTAATGGAAGCAGTAGCAGAATTCCCGCAAGGTTTCTTCTTTATCAGATGTAAAGCAAAGGCTTTTTCACTTGACGTTAATAATGGTGGAATGATTGTAAGTAACGCTATTTTATGAAAAAAAAAAAAAAAAAAATTGTTAATGTATTTATTATAGAATGATACTCATATCATTATTTGGCCACAAGTAAAAGAAAAAGAAAGAAAAAGAAAATGTATTTAATCTTTGTTTTATAAGAAAATGGTGGATAGTATTAATCAAGTATGAATACAAAAACATACGCTAAATAATATCGTTAACCATTTTAAATAATAGCTTTGGATGCATGAAGAAGGGTTTTTAATTAATAAAAAGTCTGGACTTGGTAAACTAAACCATCAAAAAAAAAATATATATATATATATATATATTTAACATGGAACTAGTTCTTGATATCCGAGGAGGAATAGAGCGTGATAAGGTGATTATCCAATATGCTCGTAAACCTGGATTGGCACACAACCAAAGATGGAAATATGAAAATGGTTATATTTTCATTGCTTCAAATCCCAATCTTGTCCTGGATATCAAAGTAAACAAGTTAAAATGATAATAATAGGGCTAAACAAATGTGTTGAATAGGGAGGAGAATATAAAAATGGAAGTACTGTGTTTTTGAACGTTAGAAATCCTCACTCTCAAACCCAGCAATTTTTAATTCAACCTTTTGAAAACGAGAAATCCAAACAAGAGTTGGCTTTATTAAGACCTCCTCCAAGTAAGTCAACACACAAAAATATTCAAAATTCAAACTTTATGGCTTAGATCAACGCAACACTCTTTTTCCAAGAAGAGAAGAATTATATGATTGCTATCGATTAGTTTATTTGGAAAACAAACAGGTTTCTCCCTATCAATTGGCCGGCGCATCAGCTTTTAAGGCTATAAAGGATTATATTGCAGAAACAAAAAAAGCAAATCAACACGTCGTTGTAAACGATGAATCGAGAAAAGCAGTGACCAACCTTGTACAACAAGAAGTAAAAGAGAAAAAAAAAAATTCGTTATTATGTTTTTTAATTTTTTTTTTAAAAAAAAAAGGTACAGCAAACATTAACTCAACATCAAGCTTATCGCCAAGAACTGGTTAATGAAGCTACCAAAGCAGCGGATTCTTATTTTAGCAACGAATATAACGATCAATAAATACTATATCGCAGCTTTTCTTAGTTCAATCTCCCATTCTTCCATGCCCTCATAACCCTCTTTGATTTCATTTGTTCCAACATTTTTGGCCTTTAAATCAATGGGTTCAATATCCACTGATTCTGGTGCCGTGTCTTTTTCTACAACCACTATTTCTTCATCACTCTCTTCCTTTTCTTGAAAATCAAACAAGACTTGTTCATTCTTTTCAACTACAGATTCTGGTGGATGACTCAATATGTCTTGCTTGATAAGTGTCACTCGATAAAAATAATTCTTCCAAAAATCATGTTCGCTCACACTAATACAACAAAATCAATTATAAACATAATAAAGGGGGGAGCATTTACTGTTGTGGAACAAGCAAAAATCTCAAGCGTGCTAACTCTTTATCCTCTTTTAAAGCAGCATGAGCTGATAAACTATAAGCATTAAAATCGAATTGAATATTGGTATCATCAGGTGGAGAAATTAAAAGATTTCTCTTGTCCTAAAATGTTTTAGTAAACCTCATCAGTAAGGGTCCGTGTACCTTGGGTATTTCCATTATGGCATATTTCATTTGTGTTTCATAACCTTTATATCCAAACCATGGTGCAACTGGTTCTTTTTTTTTTTAAGAGTCATTACTGTGTATGTATATATATATGTGTGTGTGTGTATGTGTGTACCTGAGCCTTTGGATTGACTTGTTGAGATGTTTTCTTGTTTCTTTTTATCTGAAATAAACATGGACCTTTCTGATTCCAGATCCATTTGAAAGTTTCCGATACGACCAGGTAATTCTTTAGCTTGTTGTTGTAGTTTTGTCAGATGCTTGTTGAATTCAGGTAAACTCTTTGTTTGAATAGATTGTGAAAGAGAATTGATACCTGAGGTCATGGTTGAAAAAAGTGAACGGCCAAATAGACCATTGCTTGCTATGTGTTTTATAAGTTTATCGCTTTATTTATTGTAATGTACCTTTCTCAGCCATGAGGGAGGGAAAGACAAAAGAGAAGAGAAAATACAAGTTTTTTTTTTAAAAAAAAAATTAGTTTCTTACTCCGCGGGATTATCTGCATCAACGATTTTTTTCTTTTTTTTTTGTCTTTTTTTCTCTCTTCTTGAAAAAGAAAAATGTCTGCTGTCAAAGAATTGGTCAAGAAAATAGTTGCTGACAACAAAGTTGCAGTAAAGTTTTTTTATTGAAAATAGGAATCGAGAGACTGACGTGTTTAATTAGGTTTTCAGCAAAACATACTGCAGTTTCTCCATTCGAGCTAAAGATTTATTTGACGATTTACAAGTAGATTATAAAGCAATCGAGTTGAATGAACACCCAGAGGGAGACGCTATTCAAAGCAGCTTGACTGAACTTACAAAACAAAGCACAGTGCCCAACATCTTTATTAATCAGCAACACATTGGTGGTTGCAGTGATCTTCAAGCCGCTCATTCTTCCGGAAAACTTTTAAAGTTGTTGAAAGAAGCTGGAATTAGTGTTAAAGACTTTTAATAAGCTTTTTTTTTTTATAAATTATTGTAATAAAACATTCTCACATAGAAAGAGTACTTCACTTGTTAGAGCAACTTTAAAGTGGAACAGTCACTAAAGAAAAGAAGAAGTTGAAGCAAAGTTGTTGATCAAGAATAGGGCAAAGGAACCAATAGTAACAAAAGAGCCGATTGATTGTAGTAAGTGTAGGGTGTCGGCTTAATGATTTTCCGATGGAAAGAAAGTAGACTCAATAAGACGAATGGTGGGTAGTCCAGGAAGGTTCTGCGTTCTGAGAGAGAACCAAAAGCAATATCTTATTATAGTAAACCAAACGCAGTAAATCTCAAGAATAAAGCAGACGGACTCACTATTCAAACATCATACGAGACAGGACGTGGTAGAGCGATGCATGAAATTGGGAGATCTAGATATCAAGACAGAAAGATACCTAATGAGACGATAAAAATGCTCCAAAGCAAGTAGGCTGATGGCCACTTTTTGACACTGGAGCGGAATGGTAAAATAGAGACGTGCGCTGTATATATCTTGGTAGAGGTTGAAAATGTTCTTGCAATTTAAAAATACGTGTCCTTTTTCAAACTTTTGCATGAATATTTTCAAAAAATAGTACATAGTCCCCTTACTCCTCTTCCGAACAATATGACTATTCAATGTGGTAGCACTTCAAAACATCGGCGTTAAAATATCCTTTTTTTTAAAAAAAGAAAATCAAATACACAATCTTTTTTCTTTTATTTTACATAATGAATGCAGCACAGAAGGTAGATTGCAAAAAAGAAAAATAAGCTTTTCTCTTTTAAACATAATAAATTACAGAAAGCTCTCCAATTTCAATTCGATAACTCACGTTATGCAAAAAATCCACCCAAAATACCACCAAAGAAAATTGCCGTGTTCACCTTTGACAATGTCTTATTTCTTTCACCACAGCTTAGCCCGAACTTGTGGCTAGATAGAACAATCCCACACATTAAGGCTGATAACAAAATTGGACCTGGCTGGCTTAATGACATTCGCAGTTTACGAGTTGGTCCACTAGAAGAAATGAAGAAAACAGCTTGGGAAGGTTTTTGGAATGAAGATGTTGTTCAATTAGTACGTGAATCTATAAAGGATCCAAACACTCTTACAGCTCTTTGTGCGTTTCGACCTCATTATCCTTTTCATGACCTGATAAACACCATGTTGGAATCTAAGGGTCTCCATTTTGATGTGGTTGGTTTAATTCCGGATCCCGTTGAAAGACCTAATCGACGCTGGTCAGTGCAGAGCAGAGCTAAACTCAAAGTGACTTACAAGAATGAACCAGACATCTTTCCGACTATGGGAGAATTTAACAATATGTTCCTTATGAACCTCTTGTCCAATTTAAAGAACATCGATTCAATCGAAATGATACTGAGAAAGAAGAACACGAATAAAAAGACCGTCAATTTGATAAAAAAGCTCACGATGATGACAGAACTCAAATTCGATATCAAGCATATAAACAAGATCTGTCCAAAATATAACCCAAGCTGGGAGTTGAACACGGTAAAAGACATTGTTGAATCACACAACGCGGTGCTGGATGCCATGTACCATGGTTCGGATTCTCAAGGTTGGGATACGGTACCAAACAACAATCTGAGAAGGGCAGATGAAAAATTTGTGGATATTGCGATGCATGATATATGTACCAGCATCAAAATATTACCCGAATTTGTCCAGAAATTAAAGCTTCGGTTTGAGCCAATATTCCAACAGATGATGAAGGCCAATGAGGAAAAAATGGTGAAGGGGAGTGATGAAAAAAAGCTCCACAAAAACTTTGGAGAACAACCTGTCTTCTTTGGGGACATGGCTCGGTTAAGTAAAAAGCTGTTGATGCGTCCTTGCTGTGGAGTACTTGGTAACGAGTCGACTATGTATGTCGATGCTGTCTCTACCGATTCGAGCTATCCTTCTCTCGTCGTGAGACTACACGGAGAGCAAAAGGAACATTACCACATCTTGCCTCTCTGGTTCAGACCAAGCCAAGAAGAAACTGCTCTTCGAAAAAACCGCACCTGGTTGCATTTAACCGAGGAACCCAAATTGGAATTGAAAGGTCTGATCGTTTACGAGAAAAGGATAAAGCTGACGGACGTTGCAGTTCCTTCTGCATATTTACCCAAGGTGCGAAAGAAAGTCAAATTGCAACCTAAAAACATCAAATTACCCATGGACAAAGAGATAGAGCATCTTATGCATAAAGAGGACAACGCAAAAAATAACACAGAAAACAAAGAGAAACCATCTACCAACAAACCATGCTCTCAAAATGAAAGGGGTTCTCAAAAGCGATTTCGTTTGAAATCAAAGGATAGTAAACGGGCGAAAAAGAAAATAAAGCGATAGACAAAAGAGCTAGATTTAGATGTTAAAAAATAAAACGTTTGTATTTGTAAAATCAGTGCAGCAATGGACTTTTCAAGTAAAATCTATTTTGGTGTTTTTCGACTTTAAAAGTCGAACAAGTCTGATGATAAAAAAAGCAGTCTAATCATACCAAAATACCTTTCACAATTAATTGTATTTGTAATAAAAGAGGTTCTATAAACCCAATCTTGAACTCTCGCTATGAGACAAAATCAACTTAGTTAACAAATTCTCTTGTTAAAAAGTTACAAAATAATAGAACTTTCTTGTCCGCTTTCTTAAGGTTAATTACACGTTGTTAATTATTATTGTAACTTTTTTTTTAGATTTTGGGTAACCTCACATGCCAAATATATCTTTTTCGCGAGGTTGTATCACTTCAAACAGTTGTTTCCAAAGTCTCCAATAACCGGAAAAATCACCGTCCGGGCATTGTTCTTCCAGTCTGGTTGAATCACAACCCCCTACCTGTTAAGCTGAAGATCAAATGTTTTGTGACTTGGTGAAGAATAAATTTTCATTGGTCAAGGAGGGTTTTTATTTGACTGAAATGGAAAATAGAATTGAAAAGAAGCACCTTACTTTTGTAAGTTGAAATCAGAAAAAAAAAACAACTTTTTTGATTAAAACTTTATTCTTTTCCAGCATCTCTCTTTTCTTTTTCTAGTTGCCACCCCCCTTTAAACAAAATGAGAGAAATTATTCACGTACAAGCAGGTTTGTTCTAAAAAGAAAGTTTATTTTTTTTTTAAAACTAAATCACCTTCCACCTTTAGGTCAATGTGGTAACCAGGTAAAACAGATTTAACAAAAAAAAAAACTCTTTTTGTTCAATCCAAATCAGAAGGATTAAATTTTTTGCATCCAGATTGGTCAACAATTTTGGGAAACAATCTCTCAAGAACATGGTATTGACACCAATGGTAATTATGTTGGTACCAACAATCTTCAATTGGAGCGTATCAATGTATTCTATAACGAAGGTTCTAAGGGAAAATATGTCCCAAGGTAAATTTAAAAGAATACAAATGAATTGCAGAAATCGTGTAACGCCTCCCTTCTTTTTTTTTTTAGAGCTGTATTAGTCGATCTTGAACCTGCCACCATGGATGGTATCCGTAACAGTGCTTACGGTAAGCTCTACAGACCTGACAACTTTGTCAATGCCCAGTCTGGTGCTGGTAACTCTTGGGCTAAGGGTTACTACACCGAAGGTGCTGAATTGGTCGAATCTATTATGGATGTTGTCCGTAAAGAAGCCGAAAACACAGATTGTCTTCAAGGTTTCCAATTAGCTCACTCTCTTGGTGGTGGTACTGGTTCCGGTCTCGGTTCTCTTTTGCTTTCCAAGATCCGTGAAGAATACCCTGACCGTATCTTGAGTACTTACTCTGTTGTTCCCTCTCCCAAGGTATCTGATACCGTTGTTGAACCTTATAACGCTGTTCTTTCCGTCCATCAATTGGTCGAAAACTGTGACGCTACTTACTGTATTGACAACGAAGCTCTTTACGATATTTGCTTCAGAACTCTCAAATTGACCAACCCAGGTTATCCTGACTTGAACCAATTGGTCTCTGCCGTTATGTCTGGTGTCTCCACCAGTTTGCGTTTCCCTGGTCAATTGAATTCTGATTTGCGTAAGCTTTGTGTCAACATGGTCCCCTTCCCCCGTCTTCATTTCTTTATGGTCGGTTTTGCCCCCCTTACTGCTTTTGGTTCTCAACAATACCGTAACTTGAGTGTTCCTGAATTGACCGCTCAAATGTTTGATGCCCGTAACATGATGGCTGCCTCTGATCCTCGTCACGGTCGCTACTTGACTGCCGCTACCATCTTCCGTGGTCGTTTGTCTACCAAGGAGGTCGAAAACCAAATGTTGGCTGTTCAACAAAAGAATTCTTCTTACTTTGTTGAATGGATTCCCAACAGTGTTAAAACTTCTCTTTGTGATATTCCTCCTGTTGGTCTCAAGATGTCTGGTACTTTTATCGGTAACAGTACTGCTATTCAAGAACTCTTCAAGCGTGTCAATGAACAATTCACAGCCATGTTTAGAAGAAAGGCTTTCTTGCATTGGTACACTGGTGAAGGTATGGATGAAATGGAATTCACTGAAGCCGAGTCCAACATGAACGATTTGGTCTCTGAATACCAACAATACCAAGAAGCAACTATCGACGAAGATTATGACGAGGAATATGCAGATGAAGATATGGAAGAAGGAGAAGAGGAAGAAGAAGAAATGGAAGAGTAGACAGTTCCCCACTTACCCTTTTTTTTTTCTGAGGGTAAAAAAATAAATAAATTGTTTCCCCCACTAGTAATAAAAATGAGACTTTATAAAGTTCTTTTTTCTTTTTTTTTTAAATAACACAATGGAACAAGACATTTTAAAATCAATTGTTCTACCTTCAACAGAAACGACTAGTGTTAAAAACCACAGTAATAAACAAGAAAGACAGAGAACCTTATCAACCGGGTATTCACTTAACAGCAATGCCAATTTTTATGATATTCCTGCTGTAAACAGAAATAAGAATGCCGAGTATTTGTTTTGACAGCAATTAACTAGAATATGTTAGAGCGATGCCTTTAATGACCTTTTAGAGCGTCATGTCCATCCACAAGATAGGCCACAACGAGATATAGAATCAGATAAACCAAAAGCTCCAGAAGTCATGATGGTAGAAAAAAAAAAAAAAAAAAAAAAAAAAAAAAACACACACACACACACGCACATGCAGGAAAAACGCAATAACAAAAGATTTCATTTAGATGAACAACATGTGGAGGTCAGTTGCAAAGTATGCTAGACAGCAAATAGTACAATCAGACGGCTCACGCGTGAAGCATATTTTACAGGTAAGTTCCATATGAAAAAAAAAAAAAAAAAAAAAAGTTCATTAAATGTTAGTTGTGGCATATGAGGTTATTAGCCCTAACAAAACTCGGCTTACATCAGTTAGCCACAGCCGAACTTGAAAAATTGGGCGATCTGGATCGAGCTGAACTCAAAGACCCAGCCATAGGGGAATCTCTTGTACCTTTTGCTCTGTGGATTCTCTGGGCAAGATTACCCTCTTATTTAAAATACCCGCGTTTGACATTGGAAAGATTGACCATGTTGGCGGCAAAGTGTAAAAAATTGCAAAAAAATGATCCCGTCTGGACTCACCGGGAGATCCAAACCTATCTTGTACTGGCAACTCACTGGATTGCTATTCATGACTATTCCGCTGCAGCATCCACTATGGAATTGATCTTGAGTAAGTCACCCGATCATATTGATATCTTGTCTGGATTAGGTAGACTTTATTTACAGATGGGTGATATCGAATCAGCTGAACGTATGTTTGGACGTATGGAACATCTTGTGAAGGAAGACGAGACAATTAAGATCAACAAAGCATTTACGTTGATATCAAAGGGTGAGTGGAAACAAGCGAGAGATTTGCTACAGCAAGCGTATGATTCAAACAATGAGAACCTGTTGGTCATGAGTAATCTGGCTGCATGTGAGATATATTTGGGAAATTTAGACAAAGTAAGAAAGATACGTGTTGATGATGCGATATTTAAAGGATGTACAATAGGCAATTGGTATATTAAAGAATTTGACAGTAAAGAATCCAACCTCGGCAGGAACATGTGAAATTGCACTTCAAAATTTATGCACTTTATATGAATTAAGATATGAAGATTCGGTAGAGAAGAAAGTTGAAGTGATGAAACAAGTGGCACGGTGGGCTGGTGATTCATTTCAACCAGCATGTCTTAAGCTTCAATAAAACATTTTGATTTGGTTCCTTTTTCCAATCCGCACTGTTCTTCAATTCGCTTTTTTATATGCGACCAGAAACTTTCAAACAGCTGTCTGTCCTCTCCCTTTGTCCAGCTTATTTGCAAAGTACATTCGTCGCTCTTCTTTCCTTTCAAGTGCTCTATTACAAACGAAAATAAATCATTTTCCTCCTGTTTTTCTTCGTACACTATTTTTTGTCGTTTTTGTCTCCTTGCTGCTCTTGACCAAGTATTTTTTCTAATTACTGAACGGATGTCTTGCCCATCTTTTTCAAAAACAATATCCAAATCTTTTAGTATGAGTTCAACATGATTGAGAACGAATTGGATTGACTTGGGTAACTTGACAGTGAACTGGCATTTGGGGTGATACTCTTCAAGCTGGTATGTTTTTACAGCTCTTTCCGAATAAAAGGACCAAGCAATAACCCAACGCGTCGTATTTCCCTGCTTCAATTCAGTAACAAGATAGTTGGTGATATTAGCCTCTTTTAATAACCGAACTAGTGGATAGATGGATCTTTTCAAGCCAAGCATACTTGTGTACCATCTGACCTGAGTTCTTAAGCTTATGCTTTCCCTTATCATCCTGCCTACAAATCCGTATTCTCCACCTTTGGTGATCATCTCATTGGAAGAACCTGTGCATACTGCGTATGGTTCTAATTCCTTATTTGATGCTGCTTCCTCGAGTGCTTCTTTCGATTCATAAAAGGGTGGGTTGCACATACAAAAGTCATAGAATGTCTCGTTTTTTTCTAGTAAGAATATCCTGTCTGCATCGGTATTGTGTACAAGTTGAATTCGGTCCTGTAACTGGTTTTTCTCAACGTTTTTAGTTGCATAATCAATCGAGCGAGCGTCAATGTCTGTACCTAAAAAGGTCCAATTGTTGTAGCTTGAGCAACCCAACAGAGGGTAAATGCAAGACGCGCCAACACCACTGGAAAAACAAAGGCATAAATATCTAGTTTCTTTTCTTTTCTTTTCTTTTCTTTTCTTTTTCGTTTACATGTCAATTCCTTTCACTTTAGTAACCACATCCTTTGGTGTGGTCTCGTTCAATAAATCTTCCAACCAAAGTATGTAGTTGAGTCTATTGGGTATTGTAGGACAAAGTGTATCAAGAGGAAAGTCAATGTCAATATCAAAATCCTTTTTCATCAAGCATACGCATAATTCTCTAACAAGTGAAGTTAGTGCACTTCTTTGTCTCGTGTGAAAAAAAAAAAAAAAAAGAAAGAGGGCATGTTCCTTACTTTACAGCAAGAGGATCCTTAAAATTTATGTAACTTCTTTTGTTAGAACCTTCTTTGACGCTATTTTTTTTTTAAGTTTATGTATTCAGAACAAAGGGTATCATTACAAAGTTTTGAAGGAATCAAATGTTGCTGCTAATTGCTTAAAATCGGGCTCAGTATTGTAAATGTTTCTTGGATGCATTGCTTTTTTTTTTTTTTTTTTTTTTTTGAAGGAAAGAAAAAGAAAATAAAACATTTTTTTTTTTTCTTTTCTTTCATGGAACAAGAAATATTCTTATTCGAAAAAAGTGAGTTTAATCAAGGAGCAAGTGAAATTAGAAAGGATGCGAAAAACATGTAAACATTATGCCATCTAAGCAACCGTTTTTATCAATAAAATAACTTTTTAAAAGATACAATCGCCTGAGATCTATTGTAGATGACGCTACATTTGTCATGACAATGACAGATCTCCTTCCCAATCTTGCTCTTATTGGTAAGAAGAGAAGAAAAAAATATGAGTAAAAGCACTGCAATTAAATTGAAATCTGAAGCAAATGAACGATGTGGTTCATGGTATTTGGATCGAACAAAAGTACACGGAAACTTTTTTTTTTTTTTTTAGAAAAAAAAAAAACTCAACTTTATGATAGAAAAAAGCATATTCAGCCTATTTTAAATCGACAGATGGACATGTCAACGTTTGGGACTTTAATATAAGGCGAAACAATCTACATTTAATACCCTTGATAGCTCAACATCACGGTTGTATGATTGTTGATTCAACTCGCAAGGGAAAACGTATCCCAGACGCACTCTCAAAGACAATTCCGATTTGGTGCTGCACAATCAATCGAGTTATTGCTTGTTACAAGAAAGACCAAGATTGGGATAAGGACTTCCACTCACTTCCCTCAATAGTTTCGCGTTCGGAACATGCACAGATTGAATCTAAAATGGACTCACTTGCAAACAAGCTCTTTGATTCTGGTGTTGACTTGCTCTCCGTTGCAAATCAACTAAAAAAGCCATTAAGGCCTATCTGGTATACGCCTCAATCTTATCAATCTATTCTGCTCTCACCCCCTGATTTTGATGAAATGCCCTTTTGGCCTGTCGTCTGTTTAAGTGCCTCGGAAGCAGTTGAAAATGGATATCAGTCTAGGCCGGGATACTTGTATGTACAGGGCTCAGGTGATGATCAGGAGGCTTGGAGTCACGTAATCAACATATAATTTATTGCTGTATATTGTATTGATCTTTTGGGTTTAGGGATTAACACCAGATATCTTTTGGAAATACCATGAATCTATATTATCAAGTCAAGGAAACTGTGAAGAAAGAGTCAAGGATATTGTGAATGAAAATAAATTCAAGGCAACCGGGAATGAGACGTTTGCTTTCATTCGTCCTACAACACTTGCTATTGGCAACAGCGCATCCCCACTTTTCGATGTCGTGATCAATTGTTCTGAAAAACATTTGGAAATGGGATCTACAAAGTGTCTTTACTTGCCTGTGCCTGAAGGGAAAAAAGGACAACAGGCCTTATTGGCTAGTATACCAAAAGCGCTTGATTTTGTTCGAGAACCTTTGTTGAAAAAGCAAAAGATATTAGTCTTTTGTGACTCTGGTAATAACACAATATGTACTTTTGTAAAATACAAGCGTCTAATAAAACTTTTTTTTTTTTTTTTTTGAAATAGGGAAGGATCACTCTGTAGGCATAACATTGTCCATTTTAGTGAAATATTTTGACTTGAATGGTCAATTGTGCTTAGATAACAAAGCTCGTGGTTAGTTAAAATCGCACTTCTTATAGAAAATATTCATCAGTTATGTATATAGTGGATAAAAAGATAATACAGCAACATTTAGTCCGTATTATTTCAAGCTGGGAGAAGGTAAAGTAGAGAAACCATAAATGAAACAAAGACTGAAATAATATTGTATTCAGGCTTCGCCTTCCCGAACAACCCTAAAAAAAGTAAACATGCACTTTATGAGCCATTCAATAACAGATTCGTCTTCTTGACTGTATATATTATCTTTGCAACAAAACATCAAGTTTTGAGAATAAAGCAGCTGATTTTATTTTTACTGGCCATTCTCTGTGTTTGCAGCTGGATTTCGTAAATATTGCCAGTGGTAATATTGCATTCTATGCACTTCTTGGGTATTTTCTGACGTACTAATGTAATCCCTAAATTCTGCATGTTGTAACAAATCCAAGAAATATAAAGCGTGTGGATATCTGTAGAAATGATCAGAATTGTGTTTTTTTTTTTTTTTTTTTTTTTTTTTTTTTTTTTTTCCTTTACTGTTTAAATACCAAGGATTGGACAGACATTGTATGAATTCAAGCTCGATTTGAAATCTTTTCTTTTCTTCTTCTGAATCCATTACTATGAAAGAAAAAAAGAAAAAAAAAAAAAAAAGTTGTTCGTGCCAAAGAATAGCGCTTATTGAATTTTATTAGATGCGAATGTAGTTTTCGTCTGATTTTTGCATACAGCAAGAAGTGAAACATGCCTGTATACCAGGTAACCCGTGAACCTTGACGTGTTTCCCAAAGTAAATTTGAACCAACTCAATAACAAATTCTGCGTCCTTTGTGGGATCTAATCCCAATTCAACCATATCCTTTGGATGTATAGCAACCATGTCATCTTCTTCATTTTCAGAAATAATGTCTTGTAAAGTCAAGAGTAAAAAGTACGTCAAGTTTTGAAAGAAGCTAGATGATAATTATATTAAATATAACTACTTTTGAATAGATGTATGACACTTACTTGATAATAACATTGTTAAGAGGTTGATACTTTTGTCGCAAATAATCTGTGTTCATGCGTGTTATTTCACCAGAAGCTCTTGCTGCTACAACCTGTGATATATCGTTTGGATTTATTTCCATTGCGTCTTCTTCATCACTGTATCTCTCTTGGAATACGTGCAGTCCCCCACTCTCTCGTCTTGAGGAGGAACGACTAGATTGATAAGACAATTTACGGGTAAACGTATCTTTCCAATACTCCTCACCCATATCTTCTTCATAAAGCCAGTAGTAAAAATTTGTAACAGGTGAGAGGAATCTAGGCTTGGCCAGTAACGGGAAAAAATTCTCATTAGATGATTGTTTTTGTAACAACTTTAACAAAATATGGTATCTATTTGTATCTGCAGCATTAGCCGTGGGCTGTACAGAAGTGACGGCTGACTTGATTTGGCATGATTTTGCACATTGTTCCAATGGTGTTATCTCTCCTGCTTTGGGTATCTTGTGGTGGAATGGAGAGAAGGTAACTGTAGTGTCGTATAGATTGGACTTGATCTGGAATATGGAATCGGGTGTACCTACAAAAAGTGTTACAAAAAAAAAAAAAAAAAAAAAGTTTGTATAACCAAGAAATACGTACATGCTACAAAGCTGCCAGATTTGTTTTTCTCAAAGTCAGAAATGTCATTGACTCCAACAGTGAATTTGGGTATCATTGGTTGAACTGCTTTAAATTTATCCGGTGTATGACCCATGAGGTGTATACAGTGAACTAAAAGAGAAAGACCATAAGAGGATGCTTTGGTTTGAAGTAATTTTACCATAACCACAAGAGTTTCCCAGTCGAGGATCGTCGATAAACATAATTCGCTTTCTTAATATTGAAGCTTTCCACAAGACAAATATATCGTCACGCAATAGTTCTAAGAGATCCATAAAATCATTCGGTTTAATCAATTCTGAGCTTGTCACAATAGACGTATTCATGTTGTGGGCCAAATTGTAATTGACGCTGTGTTCTGATGCATACAACAGATTTTTATCATGTAGCCAAGAGGTACGTACAGACTCAACTTGGCGCTCTTGAAGCTTATACTGATCATAATAACTAATTAAGCTTTCGTATCGATAAGATTCTATCTCTTCAACCATATGCTGACTGTACATGTTCAAGTTAACTTAATTTTTAGTCTCTTTTTGAATTACCTTATTTCTCTCGTCAGATAATCTTTATGTTTCCAAACTTCTCCACAAACACCAGTATCTTTTGTTGGTTTAACCAAAAGGCCAATTGCTTTCATATAGGCGCCTCTTGATGTATTGATCGACATATTTTTAAATACACTTATTCCATAAAACGAATCTTTTCGGGAAAAATATCTATTTAAACACTCTGGTTATTTTTGTTCTTTGTTTTGTGTATGTGTTTTCGTACAATACGTCCGTATTGACATTATGCAATCCACTACAAATAGCCTGGTACTCAATTCCTTCGAGGTCAAAGTCTGATTAAAAAAAATGCATTTACATGAGTATAAAAGATAAAACAGTTTTTTTTTTTTTTTTTTTTTTTTTTTGTTCATTACCAGCAGGGTACTGCCATTCAATGACATTTCCTTTATGAACATCAAATTGAACGACAAATACAGCAACCACATTACTACTTTATCTTTTTCATCAGCCAAAAAAAAAGGGGGGGGGGGTTAGTAAAGCTGCCTTACAATTCTCTTTCTTCTGTTTGATTGTGTTCTGACATTAGGATTTAAAGAAAAAAAAAAAAGAAAAACAAAGAAAAAGAAAGGCATAAAAGAGGTGAAACTTTCCAAAAGTCTTTTTTTAAAAAAATTCCGTGTTACACCAAGTATTTGAAGGGAACCGAGTGCACTGGCATATTCATTAAAAAATAAACATCGGGGAACATGCTTATTCGAGATACACACTCAACATTTTAAAGCAGCTTATCTTTGTTTTTCAATGGGTTAATATATTTATGTTCCGAGACCATATTAGCTATTAGACATACTTGTTTAAAAAAAAAATATGAAAATGTTTTTTTTTTTAATTTTCGGGAGCGGCCATACATGATCCGAAGCAAGGAGGGGGGAAAAGAAGGGGGGGGGGGGGGGGAATCAAACTTTAAGATTTTGTTATAGTGCGTCCAGTCTAAAAAGGACGAAAATATTAATTCGTTTATTCTTACATCTTGTCTTCAACCACTACATACTGGACGTCTGTGAGGGTTATAAAGGATGCAGAAGTTATGTCAACTACATTCAAATGATTTCAGCTTGATAAATAAGAATATAATGGATATTTGTAGCAGCATCCACATCTCTATTTCACACAGTATTACAAGAGCGGCACTTGAGCACCGTGTGCAATTGGTGTTTATTTGCTACGACATTATCCAAAGTTCTCGTGTCACATTTAAAACAAATCTGACTAGTCAAATAATCATCGATTTTCAGAAAGCAAAGGATTGTTGTGAGGGTCATTTGTTTTTATCTTTGCCTCTAAATGTTTTATAGGTGAATAGGTAGCTGAAAATCATCATCATCATCATCATAAGAAAATGCTTCCAGGAACTCTATTTCATTTGACTATTACAAAATCCACTCCTTATGAGTTACATATCTTCTTATTACTATTCAGGATTTAGAAAAACGATAAAATCTGAGTTTAGGTGAACCGCATTGGCGTTGTTCTTTTTTTATTTTTTTTATTTTTTATTTTTATTTTATTTTTATTTTTTTTTTATTTTCAACAGACATTTGGCCCTTCAACTATTAATAAAGATTAACTGGTTTGTATGTCAGAATTATACGTTTCACAGTCGATCTCTTAAATTCTCTAAATTTTGAGCGACAGCTTATTCTATACCATTTAATCGACGACTAGAAGTGAATAGAATTAAAATTGCCGTTCGTTATTAGCACAAACGATTACAGAATGGGTCACTTAAAGAATTAATGTTGTGATAATATTCATCAAAACTTATTTTTATTATAGTTTGATAGCTGTCCAAGTAGCACATTCGTACACGTACTTCAACATCCCATCGGGGTTAGTGGTATAAGTAGTTGGTACCGTAGATTCTTTCTATATATTTATTCTTTGTTATATCGAATCAACTTGGAGCATTATTTATGTTATTTACCTTGATTTCAAATCCGAGTTTTCTAGCAACATCTTTTACTTGATCAAGACTTAGTTCTATAGAACTGTCGTCCGAAGAAGATTCTTCAAAATGGTACAATAAAGGACCTGTATTTAAGTGATTAAAACCCCGTCTAAGGATGCAAAGTATCTGTTCTGATCTTACCAATGTTGATCCATTTGCCGTTTTGCTTCAAAGCTTTATGAATAACCTCTAAGTATTCTAAGATGTTCTTTGCTGTATCAATAAAGAAACACGTAACAACGACATCCCAAGCCCCTTGTTTATGGTTAGCAAAGAACATAAAAAAAAAATGATTACCAAAGTTATTTTCTTGTTGACCGTAAATCTCAACAAAATCACCTGCTACCATTGAGAAATCTACAGTGTTAGGTAGATGAGCAGGTAATATGTCAGGTATCATAATAGGCGATAACTGGTTGATATCTGATTTGATGTTCGAATAAGAGTGGACGAAAGGATATATACTATATTCGTTCACTTCCTTCACTCTATTTATTCATTAGGCACAACTCTTTAATTATTACATTACCTATTTAAAATGAAATGAGACGCAAACAGCTATTTCAAAATAAATGAGACTTTTTTTTTTATCATTCATTTGTATACCATGTAATAAGAAAATTCATTTCCTTCAAAAAAAAAAAAAAAAAAAAAAAAAAAAAAAATGAGTAACAATAAAATATATAGCATGTTTGCAATCCTAACCTTGACAGCTAAAACCTGGAGGATTTCTCTTATTGTGAGCATTAATATTTACAGTCTTCGAAGCACTCTCTTACCTTCCTTTGCAATATCAAAAGCTAATCGACCTAATCCTGCACCAGGAACAAGAACACGAACATCGCCCCTTTTGTCGAAAGGGACATTTTGATACATCTCGTTTAGTTCACGAATAATAGGGTCATAAGTTACTTCGCGTTCACATGCTCCCTACAATAATAATAAAAAAAAAAGTTCAACAACCATTTGTCGCTATTCTCTCTCGCACCTCCTTTGACCAATCTCTGACAAACTGTTTTAAGGTAGACTTCACTTTATCCATATCGACAGGTGAAGCGGGTGGTCTCTCGTTGTTAATCATGTCTAAATATAACTAAAAAAAAAAAATGATTAGCATATCATCTTATAAATTATACCCACCTTTTGTTGAGAGTCTTTAATAACGCTCGGATCCAAAAATAAGTTTGCATTTTGAACAAGATCACGAATAAAAACCATGTTTTGCTCGATGCAGGCATCTACTTTATTGACTTTTTCGAGAAAATTCGGAATCAGTCTTTTGTGATGTTCGGAAAGTGCCAAATAATCGCGTCTCCTTTTGTGATTGCGATTGAGCGAAAAGCGTTTGTAGTGAGCAAAAGCTGTTATGACCTTCATTAGGTAAACTTGCTCAGAGTGTGCAAGCTCTTGCTCATCTTGGTCGTGCATTCCCGACATTTTCAAACTGAACAAAAAAAAAAAAGAAAAAAAAAAAAAAAAAGGAAACCATATTTTGATCCCTCTTTCTTTTCACGAACAAGTCACTGATTAGAATGTTTTATTTTGAAGATATTGATAAGTACGGAAATACCCGCCGGTAATGTTATTTATAAACAAACAAGATAGACAAGCATCGATATAAAACAGACAGTGTACTACAAATCCTAACCTTGGTAGGCCTGCATAGGGTTATCACATGCAAGAAAGTTTAAAAAGAGTCTGTGCATAGATATATACACAGGCTTAGATGAAAAACAGATGGAATCGTCACGCCATCTCTCCCTGAGCCTCCCTCCCCCACCTTTGATTACCCGCTTTATTTTTTTCCCCTTCCTACATGAATTTCCTATCATTCTATTAAAATCAGGTGAAGTGAGCACCTTTATTAGAGCTCTTGATATCATTTTCTAATGACCCAACTGCTTTTTACAGCTGCTTGCATATCTCTCTGACATTTTTACCTTTTTTGGACTTTGCGATTGTCGGGAAAAAAATGTGTGTTTTTTTTTTTCGGGTATTCCAAGCTTTTTTTTTTTTTTCCTTACTAATCTATTCTTAGTCTGGTCTCCTCATCGCAGTGAAGGTCTCGGCATTCAATGAACAAAAACAGAAAATAGACTAGTTTGCATGTGTGCGTGTTTTTTTTTTTTTTTTTTTTTTTTTTAAAAATTTTTTTTAAAAAAAAA
>JNDS01005255.1:0-45150 GCA_000697035.1 Rhizopus stolonifer B9770
AAAAAAGATGTATTTTTTCGTCAATTTCATTAAACTTGTTCTAGCTGGCATTTTAAACTTTTTTTTTTTTTTTTTTTTTTTTTTTTTTCAAAGACGAAAAACAAGTCAATGTATCTACTACTCCTTGTTTATTTTTCTGCCGCTTTTTGACTTCGAGTGCTTCGATTTATTCAAGTAATTTCCAAACCTTTTTTTTACTTTTTTTGTTTACTTTTAATTTGCGAATCTTATCTTTTCAAGCATTAATATTTTTTTTTTGTAAATGTTTATTTTGTCTTTCATCTCTAAATTGGTTTTTAGACTATGATATATTGTTATTTTAAAAATTAGTTAAATGACAAGAATTTTTGATTAGTGAATACAGGAGCTCAATAATCAGACTTACGGAGATATTAATATCCTAAGTGGATGATCACAATGCACCTTTCTCTATTATTAGAAGCTAAAGCAAATAAAAGCTGCTTTCGAATTTTTTTTTTTTTTTTTTACAATACATGTTGAAGCTAGAAGAAAGCATTTTATTTGTACTCACCAATAATCACCTGATACAGTTCAGTTTTTTTTTTAAAAAATTATCCGAATTAAAGAGCATAATCGTCAGCACAAACAAGTGACAGTTTTTAAATTAAACGTTATAATATGATAAAGACTAGGTGATACTATATAGTAAAAGACGTGAAAGCAATAGTTTGAACATTTCAGTGAATTTATTATTCCATTTCATTCTTTTCTGCTTTCTTCGATACACACAAAATAACGATCTATGATTAATATGATGTAAGCTTATAAATGTAAGCACAAGATGATTTCTTTTAATTCATGAGAAAACAGTTTTTTAAAAGGCAATGTAAAGATTGAGCCTTTTTTCAAAAATATATTCAAGACGCTCTCATAAAGATAATATTCACAAAACACCACTTTACAAAGTGGGATAAGAAACTTAAAATAGAACACGAAAACCTTGAGTTAGAATGTGCCACCAAATTGCATTATAAACATGCACATTCAAAGGATCGTTCGGAGAAGACTTCACTTATTACATGCAGTTAACTCTATATCAAACTCAGAGAATACAAATTATCCTTTTAGCAACTAGAGCTCATTACGGCTTTTTATTTTCAGAGTAACGTCTGATGACTTTACTTTGTAACACAATCTATACCTAAGCGTGTATGATTTGTAGGTAATGAATTACAAAAGTAACTCATAAAAAATGATAGAGATGCTTTAGCATTGCCCAGCTTTGTATGTTTTTGATAACTACAAACAACCCCATTTTCCGTCACTTCCTTCTTCTTTTTTTTTTTTATTTTTTTTTATAGATAAACGCTAATTTATGATGTATTATATTGTACTTCCTTCCGAATCTTTGTATTTCTATACATTAAAAAAGAAAAAAAAAATCCCGCCCCTCCTCCCTTCGGATCACATATAAAAACAAGTGAAAACCACTTTTTTTTTCTTTATTCAAACACTCCTTTCTATTTCTTTTTACAATGAAGTTATCTATCTCTGCTTTGCTCTTGGCCACTGTCCTTGCTACTGCTAACGCTGCTACCAACACTGCTTCTGATGTCAACGGTGTCAAGTGTATCAGACCCAACAACATTGGTGCCGGTGATGGTTACGGTTACGGTGGATACTGTTGTAAGACTGATGATGACTGCAGAGTCGGTTGTGTCAACAAGATCTGTAACGGTCCTGGCAAGTTCGATTTCTCTGTCAACCCCGCAAGCTACGGTGATGGCTATTATAAGCAATGTCTTGAGCCCAAGAACATTGGTACTGGTAAAAAGGCCGGATACAGAGATTACTGTTGTAAGACCGACGGTGACTGTAAAGACTCATGTTCCGAGTACGTCTGTACCGGAGAAGTTAACCCCATCTACCTCAAGCCTGTTCATGATGGAAACTAAGCACATAATAAAGCATTTTGCACTTTTTTTTTTTATAAGAATTTTTTGTCTTTGATATTTATTGTGTTTTAACTTGAAATTACTTTGTTTCTCTCGAAGCTACTAGTTCAAATCTTGTAGTTTGCCTTCTAATTCTTTGCTTGCCTTTTGCTTGCTTACTGCTTTCTGGGTCTTGGGAATTTTCTCTTGAGCTTTCCATGGCATCCGGCTGCTGATTATCACGCATGCGATAAGCTCTAGTGGGATTAGATTTCGATAAATGAATTCCAACTTGTGTGAATTGCACAGTTCTTGAATGCATGAAAGGTCAAACACAGACACAAATACATCTGCCTTCCTCTTTAGGACGACAGGAAGACTTGATATAGAATATCTATTTTTGCATATCAAACCGTGATTGGCGTTACCAAAATTGGTCATCAACGTGTAAAGCATGGCAGTGTATAAAGGGAGGCATAACAGACTCGATAGGCATGGCCTTGGACGTAGCTTGACTTTGAATTTTTTGTAATCAGGGAGTTCAAATACTGTGTTTGCCAATATGAGAAAGGATAATTGCACCGGTATCCAGTTCTCTTCTTCCCTCCTAGGAATATATGGCGATAAAAAGGCAAACAGCTTTGAAAATACAAACTCTTCTTCATCGGTTATGTCCTTGACACCAATGGTTTGTTTGTTAATTGCTTCTTTTTGAGTATGTAGCTTCCGTTTTAGTATTTCCTTAATCCCTCGCAATCTTTGAGACGATATATGAATTTCATCACCAATTTTGCTCACTTTGTCTATATCAATTTGTTCATCACTGATATATTTTTGAAATTTCTTTAACTTTTTGGTCTATGTAGTAATATGATAATAGTGTTATTATAGTAGTTTAATTTGTCTTGCGCTGATCTCTTACCTGTTTTCTGGTTTTTAAGCTTTTGATGTAGTTGATTTTCCTCGTCACTCTTTCAGTCTTACTTGCCTGCTGTTTCAGCTAATGCTTCATCATTTGTTTTTGATACCTTTTCAACAGTGATCTTCTTTTTTGTTTCGTGTAAGACCACAGATTACAGGAGCTTTCTGATTACCTTGTTGTTGATTCATAAATCTTCTCTCTCTTTCTTTCTTGGGCTGAAAATTCATTTTGAATAAGACTTTGTTCGTTTATGAATTTCATCTCAAAGCGGGTGATTGGTAAGGGTTTTGCTTTGGACTCCTGTTTTACCAAAAGTTAGAGTGCTGATTACTTGCAAGTGAGTGAATGAGAAAAGATTCCTATAATCATTGTATGTGACATCGTTGCTTGTGGATATCCTAGAAATGGATGATAATGAGACGGGTATAGAATCAGTTTGAAACTCTATTGGAATGATTGCGTCTAGATCAACCGTAGTATTGTTGTCAAACATGGTAAAATTTACCATAGTCGCATGATCCATAAAGGAAAACATACAAGCAAAATCGGAGTGCTGAACAATTGCAGAGTTGAGTTTATCGGTTATAACAGCTCTCATGTTAGACGGCAGGGCTTTACGTACTATCTGACCTAAAGGTGCTACGATTAAATCTGATTTGCTCTTGTTGCACAAAGGCTATTTCACCTACTTCTTTCAAAAAATAGAGTCTTGTTAGTTTTTTTTTTTTTTTTTTTTTTTTTTTTTTTTTTTTGATTGAAATAAAGTAATTTTAATTACATTCTTTTGGTACAGCATTGTTTTGATTTTCTTTTATTATATCAGGCAAACTACCAAAGTTATTCTGTAAATAACTTCCGTATAACGAAAGAGCGTTCAGTTTCAAAAGTTTACAAGTATTAACAGACCAATAAGCGCCGTATTGATCGACAAGTGCTTCAAAAGTACCTAGAGGTACTTTTCAACGCTTTCATTTTGTATCTTTTACATTGCCATTTTTGCTTTTAGAGTCATCTTGCTTCAGATATGCTTGTATAAAACGAGAAAGCTTTGATTTGAACGTACTATTGAGTAGTTCACGAAATTCATTTTTCATCTGTCTTAAAGCTACGAGCTTTGGATGTTCTTCAGCTGCTTTTGGGCATTGGCAGATTATAGTCCATACCAGCAGTATGATCTTGATATATTTTACGCTTTTTGCTCATGATTACAATTTTTGTTTCTGTAGAAAAAAAAAAAAAAAAAAAAAAAAAAAAAAAAAAAAAGGATAAATTTAGAAAGATTGACAAATGCACGAGTGATTTAAGTCGTGGTGGATATTGTGGCTTCCACTCAATGTCAGTTAATGAGCTTTCAACTGTGATGATTTTTAGAGGAGGTTCAGCCATAATATGTATGTATGTATGTAATTAGTTTTTTTTTTTTATTATTAATAAACAATATTTTTTTTTCCTTTTAATTTAAAAAAAGATTTACCTTAAATGACTTTTGTCTTTCTTCATACGCAATTGTATTATTAGTAGGTCAAGATTGGGAATGATTAACCATCAAAGATTGCATAGTACTGTAAATATCGGCATTGTTATCGATGCTACGTTACATGGCACTTTGGTCGTTGTTGTTGGACATTGCGAATAAATCAGAGAAGTTTTTATAAAAGGAGACTGTAGATGTATTAAAAAAGCATGTTTTTGACAAAAAGTACTTACAAAGCTACTTCAGGTGTGTAAAATGTAGATGTACTTGTTATAAAAAAAAAAAAAAAAAAAAAAAAAAAAAAAAAGAAGTTCTAATACAAGTACTTACAATTCTTTTGTGTTTTCGTTTTTTTACTGTCGTTTTGAATTGTTTTATCTTTGCTATGTATTTTTTTTAAAAGACTTTATTATCTCTTAACTTGTGAATTTTCTCCCTCTTTTTTTATATATCCTCAAGTTGGCTTGTAAGTTTATTTGTCAGTGGTATTTATGTGTTTGGAACTGTTTGACAATTCAACAATACCGCTTATTTCAAAGACATGAAAATGGCGCTGTTTCCATACCGAAACCAGTTCTTTTGCAGAGCAAACACTTCTGATCACTTGTAATAGTTCACAGGACTTAGATTCGATTGATTTATTTTAGCCGGATTCACTATTGTTAACAATATCTGTTTTTTTTTTTCCAACACTTTATCATCACAACAAAATCATTCAAAAGTAAGGAAGAATTGTCAAGAAAATCCTTGCTCTAATACACCCAAGCTTTCTTTTTTATATAATTATTATTGTTAACAGAGGATTTTAACATGTTCAGTGATAATATATATTTGAAGGGGAATAATAATAATAATAATAATAAAAAGAAGCCTTTTCGTTATACATATTCTTTGTTTAAAAGACCAAAACAAATGCTCTTAAATTTGGTTTGTGTAGGTATTCAAATCTTTTTTGATTTCCTTGGTAATGACTAATAGCAAACTTGTACTTGAAGAAAACTTGGATCTGAATATTTCCCAGATCAACAACAATATAAAAAAGATCAAAACATAAAGTTGATTTCATTATTTCCCAAAAACACACTATAGAACATCAAATCCTATTTTTGTATAAAGGCGGTCATAAGCTCATTGTTTCATCCAAACTGTAGTTATAGTGCTCAAGCTTGACGCTTATAATAAGTCAGATACGACTATTAAAGTTTTAGGATTATGCTCAGACTTGTAGTAAAATCTTACGATTCTTTGCTCCATAGTGCACAAACCGCCCGACTTATCGCAACTTTTTCTTCATTAGCTAAACATTAAATTGTGTTGTTTTATACTGTATTTCCTTTCGCATTTTTCAAACTTAGTTGTATTTTTATGTAAATGGTTTAAAATTAAACCCAGAAGCTCTAATAATTAGATATATCACTTGGAATAAATTTTCATTGGTGGATATCTCCGACTGCATGTCTAAGTGCAGGATTCCCATGTTTGAAACCTAAGGATATTATTTCGTGTTACTAAGGCTTAACATAGTTATTCATATGCTTTTTATAGCAATGAATGATAAAATAAAAGCCTGGAGGCTTGATTTTTCATTCAACATTTGACTTCTACACCCCAAAAAAAAAAAAGGGGGGGGGGAGGCAGATGAAATTAAGTGATACACTTTTTTAAACTTCCACCTTCCCTTTTGGCTAAAGCTTAATTTATATCTTTTTATGCTGTACTTCCTTCCTAATCCTTCAAATTTTAATGTATTTTTACATTATGTGAATTGAATATAAAAAGGGAGGGGATGAAAACTAAAACTTTTCTTTATTCAAACCAATCCTTTCTATTTCTCTTTACAATGAAGTTCTCTATCTCTGCTTTGCTCTTGGCCACTGTCCTTGCTACTGCTAACGCTGCTACCAACACTGCTTCTGATGTCAACGGTGTCAAGTGTATCAGACCCAACAACATTGGTGCCGGTAGCCATTATGGCTATGGTGGATACTGTTGTAAGACTGATGATGACTGCAGAGTCGGTTGTATTGACAAGATCTGTAACGGTCCTGGCAAGTTTGATTTCTCTGTCAACCCCGCAAGCTACGGTGATGGCGATTATAAGCAATGTCTTGAGCCCAAGAACATTGGTACTGGTAAAAAGGCCGGATACAGAGATTACTGTTGTAAGACCGACGGTGACTGTAAAGACTCATGTTCCGAGTACGTCTGTACCGGAGAAGTTAACCCCATCTACCTCAAGCCTGTTCATGATGGAAACTAAGCACATAATAAAGCATTTTGCATATATCTTTCTTTAATAAAAAAAAAACTTTAGATAAAATAACAGCTTCTTTATTTTAAAAAAATCATTACATAATCATTATGTAAAGCGTTTTTTTTAACTCAAAAAGCAATTGAAATGTTCAGGACTGTGCTCGAAATCAACCAATCAAAGTGAATAATCAAGTCAAATTTTCATATAACTCAAAGAAATTATTGTTACTTTGTTTCTTAGTATATAAACTACAAAACAACTGGGTGTGATTTAGAGCAATTCATCATGAGTTTAACGCGCTTTGTTCAAGCTGTCAAATGTGTTTGCTCAGAGATAATATATTCCTCCCAATATCCATGTTACACTAACATTTCATGGAAAGTTTTCGAATTTCAAGTTACACTGGAACAAACTCGTAAAAAAAAAAAAAAAGATGGATATTCATCCAACACGTTATCACCGTTACAAGATAATGTTCACTTATTATCAAATTAAATAAGACACAAATACTTGTTATCATGATAAAAGAACCTGTCAGTGTTATGTCATGGATTTCTATTTCTTTGACTTTAAAAACGAGCTTTACATTTTTCTCAACTAACAATGAAGAAAAAGATGATCTTGATAGATAACTGTTCGTATTTGTGTGTTTGTGCGTACCTTTAACATTGTTGCCATTTGTTTCTTCCCGTAACATGACATCATAATTATCAAATCTAGATAAAGATTACAGACTTCTTTTTTTTTTTAAAAAAAAAAGAAACAATAAAGATTCAAAGAAAAGATGGATTTCATGAAATTCAAGGGAATGAACAATGAAAACCCTCTCATAATGACATAATGAAAAACCTATAGATTGACCGGCTTTTATTTGGTTATTGTACGCGTCCAAAAAAAAAAAAAAAATATCATTTGTTTTTTTTTTTTTTTTTTTTTTTTTTGCATATATGCCATTCTATCTCCGAATGTTTTATATTTATAAAAAAAAACATTTCATTTCCTTTTCTTTTTCTTTTCCTTCAAAGAAAGATAAACAAATGCCTTCATTAACTGCCGAGAAAGTCGCCAATTATTTACCTTTGGCAGGGAAGATGCCAAATATAGCGGGACGTATTATTAATGTTACGCATCAAATTCCCTATCATATCTCGAGATCTGCTCCATCCAAAATTACTACTGAAATACCCATTCAAGATGATTTGGAAGCAGCGCCTGTCTCCAAGTTGGCACGTCATCATCATCGTCGAGGTACTTTAAGAGCCAAGTTCCATGCAGCCGAATGGACTATTACTCAAAGTCGAGGTCATCTTGCCTTACATGCCGGTTTACAAGGATTAAGTGAAGAATACGAAACGATCCAGATTGGATGGACTGGACCTATCAAGGACACTGCGACCAATAATTTACTTTTATCGGAGGATTTGGCTGAAGAAGATGTATCAAAGCTGGAAACACTCTTGATGGAAAAGGGAAGTATGGTTCCAGTCTTTTTGGATAGTAAATCACGTGGTCATTATGAAGGCTACTGTAAAGAAGGTAAGATTATAGTTAAAGTGGGCAAGATTTTAAGAAAGAAAAAAAAAATGAATTAGTGCTCTGGCCTTTATTCCATTATTTGGTTTGGTCTGATAATGCGGATTGTTTATCTGAAAAACAATATTGGGAAGACTATGTTTCTGTAAACCAACAGTTTGCTAAAAAGATTGCTGATTGTTATCGTCCTGGTGATTTGAGTAAGTGACCCTTTTGATATATAGTGAAGCTGACCTTATATAGTCTTTATTAATGACTATCACTTGTTACTTGTACCTGAAATGTTGCGTGAGATGATTCCTGATGCACCCATCGGGCTCTTTCTTCATGCACCCTTCCCAAGTTCAGAAATCTTTCGTTGTTTGACAAGTAAGTCCCTATAAAATTTAACCGCTTGGTCTCATTATTATTCATTTAGCTCGCAAGGAAATCTTGAGTGGTTTCTTGGGTGCTAATCTGGTAGGTTTCCAAACCTATTCTTATGCCCGACACTTTATTGGCGCCTGTACACGAGTTCTCGGCTGTGAATCTACTCAGACAGGTGTGAGTGTAAATGGCCATATTGTCTCTGTCGGCACTTTCCCAATCGGCATCGATGCCAAGCGTGTAGATCAATTCCGTCAAGAACCCGGTGTGGCCGACAAAGTGAAAGCGATCCGGGCCATGTACCCAGGCAAGAAGATCATCATTGGCCGAGACAAGCTGGACTCAACCAAGGGAGTCACCCACAAGTTGCATGCCTTTGAAAAGTTTCTGCGCGATTACCCCGAATGGCGTAAACAAGTGGTCTTGGTCCAGGTAACGACTCCTACCTTTGGCGATAACTCCAAACTGGAATCCAAGGTCTCGGAACTCGTCAGTCATATCAACAGCATGTACGGCTCTCTCGAATTCACACCTGTACATCATTATTATCAAGACGTGGATCGCGATGAATACTATGCCCTGCTCTCGGTGGCTGATGTCGGTTTGATCACCAGCTTGAGAGATGGCATGAACACCACTTCGCTCGAATACATCATCTGTCAGCAAGAACAACATGGTACCATCATTCTTTCTGAATTCACAGGCACCGCTGGCTCATTGGGGGCTGCCTTTATTGTCAATCCATTTGATATCGCAGGTGTAGCCAAGGCGATCAATGAGGCCCTGATATTGAGCCCCGAAGACAAGGCTACACGCCATGCCCAGCTTTACAGCTACGTAGTCGAACACTCGGCTGCCTACTGGTCCAAATCGTTTGCCAAACAGCTGGCCGAAAGCACACAGAACTTTAGACTGCAATCCCACGCCGCACCTGCTCTGGACAGCGATAGATTCAAGACGGCCTACAGGGAATCCAAAAAGCGACTAATGTTCTTTGACTATGACGGCACACTGGCTCCTATTGTCTCGGTGCCTACAGATGCCAAACCTTCGCAAGAGATGCTCGACTACCTACAGACACTCTGTGATAACCCGGCAAATGATGTCTGGGTGGTCTCGGGCCGTGATCAGGCCTGTCTGGAAGAATGGTTGGGCAAAGTCAAGAACCTGGGCCTCAGTGCTGAGCATGGCTGTTTCTGGAAAACGGCGGGTACAGACCACTGGATTAACGCGCTTGAGGATATCGACATGAGTTGGAAAAAGGACGTGACAGAGATCTTTGACTATTACACCGAGCGTACGGAGGGCAGCTTTGTCGAACACAAGAAATCATCCATCACATGGCATTATCGTATGGCAGATGAAGAATACGGAGCGTTCCAGGCCAAAGAATGTCAAAACCATCTGGAAAGTTCGATTGTCTCCAAAAGACCTGTAGAAATCTTGGTGGGAAAGAAGAATTTGGAAGTCAGACCGATGATGATCAACAAGGGTGAGGTTGTCAAACGACTGTTGGCCATCACACCGGATGCTGACTTTGTCTTTTGTGCGGGTGACGACAAGACGGACGAGGACATGTTTCGTACTCTCTCTGCTCATTATTTTGCTCGTTATCAAGAAACGAATTCAGAAACCAGTTGGGAAACATTCAAATCCTCACTTTATTCGGTCACGGTCGGACCACCCAAAAAGAAATCCATGGCCAATTGGCAAGTGGAATCACCTTCAGATATCATTCAACTCTTGAATATCATGGCAAACGATGATAAAAAATAATTTCTTTTTGAAAAATAAATTTTTTTTTTTTTTTTTTTTTTTTTTTTTTATTGACTTTCATCCACTGGATCATCATAATGTCCATTTTCTGTTGGTACAATTAAGGAATCCAAACGATCTAATGCTGTTTGTTGTTCTTGAGTCAACTCTTCTCCTCCATAAAACTCGTCGTCGCTTTCTTGTTCTTCCATAAATTCTTTATCTGGGTGAAGTGCTGCACAATCTGACATGGCAGCAAATATTCCTTCCACTGCACCACTATCACGAGGAATCAAATAGAGTTCGGTCATTGTTTCTTCTCTTTCGTATTCATCTTCAGGTAACACTTGGTTTGGGAAAAAGAGTCCAACGTCCAACTGACAATAAAGTGAAGCTTGATCTTGTCTAGAGATGGCATGAATAATAATATCGCGATATTCTACTGCAATTCCACTCTCAATAGTATTTGAATAAAAATAAAACTGACTAAATATCTGTCAATAATAGTTCAACTTGTAACATTATTTACTCTTCACAAATGTAAATCTCTCCTTCAATAGGTCCTTCATGACCTGCTAATGGTGGAGTGATGACCAGAGAGGTTTCTTTTTGAATATGGCGTGTTTTTAAACTTGAAACATTAGGTGCTTGAGAAAGTAAAGTTACAGTCATTTTGAAGTTGCGGAAAAAAAAAAAAAAAAAAAACAAACACAAAAAAAAAGGGCTAATTTTTTTTATGAAAAAAGGACAGTCATAAGAAAAATTGCATAAATGTTATTTTGAATTGTTCAATAAAGTGTCTGTAGAATACATGGTATTCTTGAGATGAAAAGTAGGCTTGAAATCAAATGAGGCATTTTGAACTGGATAAACCCCATCATCTATAATTTAAAATCAGGAGGGGGGGAGGCTGATTAGTTTAATTTACCATTTAAATAAAGTTGATTTCTTGGAAAATCCACGCTATGACGTTGATGATGATAACGATGGTGGCGGTGATGATGATGATGAAGGTGATGATATTGATGATGAGGACACATTGGAATAGAATTCATATTTGAATCCAAAGACAGTGAACGAGGATGAATAAGAAGATTATCTTTCTTGACTGGGTCACTATCCGAACGATTTTTACGGTTACGCAGTGCTTTAGGGTGCGAATCTTCTTTAGAGATTTTATGGTCAATCTGCCAGTAAGAGCCCTTTCCGGGTTCATTCACCGGACGAGGCAGACGAACAAAGCATTTATTGAGTGAAAGGTTGTGGCGTATTGAATTCTAAATAATTAATGATATTGTTTTTTTTTTTTTTTTTTTTTTTTTTTTTTTTTTTTTTTTTTTTTTTGAGGGAGAGGGAGGGTTTATTTACCTTCCAGCCATTGCCAGTTGAATTGAAATAAGGATATTTTTCAAGTACCCATTGATAAATCTCATTAAGTGTCAACATCTTTTTTTCACTGCCTTCAATCGCGATAGTGATAAGTGTAGCATAAGAATAAGGTGGTTTTCCATTTTTAATCTTTTTAAGGCCTTCATCAGCCATTTCAATCATTGTTGGATTAGTTTCAGACCAATGAAGAGAAGGATTAAAATTTTCGTTCATGAGAAAAAAAAAAAAAAAAAGAGAGAGAGAAAAGAAAAGAAAATAAAGTTACCTTGTGCTTCTATTGTAGGCAGACGGATATAGCGCTTTTATTCGAGTAACCAAAACAAAAGAAAATTTTCTTTTTCTGCAGATCATTACGCTCTTTCCGGAAAGTAAATTCGCCCAGAGGCGAGAACAAAACAGGTTGTACGAAATGTAAATTCGTCTTGACTGACAAATCAGATGGTCTACTGGTAAGAATGTTTTGTAGGACAAGTCTTGTTATCTTCAAATATATAAGAGCACACCAAATGCTCATCTTAATTTTATTTCTTTTTTTTTTTTTTTCACAATTTACAGCAGAAATCATGGATAATGAATATCCAGTTCTTATTTTAAAATAGGAAAGGTTCTGTCGTCGACGAATATGGCAGACCTGAACCGATGGATTACATTGTTGATGAGGAGCAATTTCGCCTTGAAACATTGAGATTCCATACACAATATTCATCTCAATTGCGTTTATAGAGTAAGAATGAAGTAGAGGTAATACAGATGGAAAAGGAGGCGAAACCTACTAATGGCAGTGTTATGAGAGAAACATCAATGAAGCGATGCTATACACGCTATTCTGACCAGGACAAAGCGAGGTTTTTCATGCTGCTGTTTGAGAAGTGTTTGAGAAATGTTTGAACGCAGCAGCTGCTGCAAAACAGCTTGGGATTCACGACCGCACATCACAAAAAATGAAGTAACCAGTACGAAAAAACTGTGTCTTTCTTGACGGATCTGCCTTCCATATTGATTTGAAACGTAGTATGCTGTGGTCACAGTTCCCAAAACACGAGCAACAACAACAACAACAACAACCATCCTGAGCGCGATTTCTGCTGAAGGTCTAATCAAATGCAGCCTTAGACTTCCTCAGCTTCAATCTAACAAAAAGAGAAAGCGAGGAGATGGTGTTGAGCATGTGAGCAAAGGAACGGTTACTGGACACTATGTCTGCTTTTTTTAAAAGCTATAATGAATTAAATGGACCATTATCCACACATGAAAGGTGATTATCTCATGATGGGTAATGCCCCTATCCATACATCAGAGGATGTTGTAGTATTTGAGAATAATAACAACAATAACATATAAAGTTAGATAAAAGAACAACCCCAGTTTAGTGCATCATACTGAGTAAGAAAACAAACCGATATAAATATAAGGCAATAGGACAAATTATAAAAGCTTCATCTTAATAAAGAGTCCCCACTTCGTCCTATTGACTCTCTTCTGTTATATTTAAAGCCCTACAGTTTATTTAAGCATTACATAGATATCACAGATGTAACCAAATACGTAGAACCTCGCTTTGTTCTGGTCATAATAGCGTGTATAACGTCGCTTCATTGATGTTTCTCTCATAACACTGCCATTAGTAGGCTTTGTCTCCTTTTCAACCAGAGCCGAATTTATTTTTCGTATAACCTTCTGTGTTACTCTATTGGTCAATGCGATTTTTTTTTTTTAAGGAAAAACTGCTGATTAAAAAATACTTATTTTCTCACAGTTTATTCTTTCTCTTTCTTTTTCAAAAAAAAAAAAAAAAAAATAGTAAAAAATGCTTACTAAAGAACAGTTGGATCAAGTAAAATAACAACAAGAAAAAAAAAAGTATTCAACTAAAAAAAAAAAAAAATATACATTTTATAGTTTGAAAGAGATGGGTAATCAGTCAAAAAATATCTGTTGTTTTAATCTACTAAACTTTAGTATAGTTGCCTTGTTATCCCTGACTTTTTCTCATCAGAAAAAGCAAATGAACTCAAAGGACAAGCCAAACAATTACTTTTGGATATGTCTCTCGAAGGTCATCCTTTGACTAAATTTAGCACAGGCACCAAAGATAAGCATATCGGAGATGCTTATTTCTTGGAATCGGGGGACAAAATAAGATACTTTTTTGAAGAAGATGCTTTTGATGAACAAGGAAAATTGAAAATACCAAAAGAACGTGCCATCAACAAGATTGGTCATGGTAATAATATTATTTATGCTCTTAAATAATAACAAAAATTAAGGATTACATACATTGGATCCCGTCTTCAGTCAATTCTCTGTAAATGAAGAAATATCCACCATAGCCAGACAACTCCAGTTTAAATCACCTCAAGTATTACAATCCATGGTTATCTTTAAACAACCTTATATTGGTGGTCCAGGTAAGCTTTAAGTAAATATATTCAAACTTGCTTATTCTCTCGTTAGTTCCTTCCCATCAAGATTCTTCTTTCTTATACACTGAACCTTTATCTGCAGTCGGCTTTTGGTTTGCTTTAGAAGATTGTACTTCAGAGAATGGTTGTCTTTGGTTTATTCCAGGATCACATAAAGGTAAGATATATATATATATATATATATATATATTTAGAAGGTATAATTTTCCTACCCCAATTTTTTAGATACACCAGTGACACGAAGATTTGTTCGTGATCCTAATGGTACGGGTACTACATTTATTGGAGATAAAGAACTAGTATTTGATGAATCAAAATACGTCATGAGAGAAGTCAAAGCAGGTACACTTGTATTGATCCATGGTAGCGTGATTCACAAATCTGCTCCCAATCACTCCAAAAACTCGCGATACATTTATACTTTTCACGTTATAGAAGGAAATGCTCATTATCCTGCTGATAATTGGTAATTAAAGATTTTCTTTAGTTTATAAACTCATATTTGTTATAGGTTACAACCAACTAAACAAGTTCCTTTTACTTCGCTTTAAATAAATTTAAGAATGGATTATCCATCCCTTTTCTTTGACAGTATGGGGTTCAATATAAGTTGGTGGGTGCATAATTAAGGGGCGGAGTGAGACAAATAAAGGTGAATCCCTGCATAAATATAATATTTCTTCTTGTTATCCACAGGTGTTTTTATATATAAAGCCTCCTTGATCCCTGATGAAAGAATCTATATAAAAAAGAGAGAGAGAAAAAAAAAACTTCTTTTTTTCTTTTTACAAATGGAACAGCTCTTTTTATCTAAAAACTATGCACAATTGGGTACATGGCCAGCAGTAAGTCAAAACCGAGACAAGAAGCAAACGATTGGCTGGATTCATTCGAGATTATGTGCACCCATCGAGATTAAAAGCTGGAGTGATTTACACGATTTAATATTCAATCATGAATTCTATCGACTGGTGATGACAGCCTGTTGGTTACTCTTGGCTGGTCTGATTGAAATCTTTATGGCCCAACTAGGGGATATGAGATACGATCGTATGCCAGCAAACACAAAGGTGAATCAAATAAACCTTTATATCTTCTTATTAATCATTTTTCGATGTAGAGCAGCATCCCCTGATTGATCTTTTACATGACGCATTTCCAAGGATTGAAAACTTTCAAATCGTCAATTATTTCTTGACAACTTGTGTAGCCTACACTCTCATCGGATTCGCTATTCAATCTCCCAATTGGAGCACTCGTCTCACTTTACTCAGACGGTGGACATTTCTTTTGGGTCTGTTGTACGTCTTTCGAGGTATCACTTTACTCGTCACCACCTTGCCTTCTTCTCTCGTGGATCAGTGTCGACCACCCCAGACTGAGCTGGTCGGTAGTCTCGGACAACGGTTTGGATTCATTTATAGTGTGGTATCTGGATCTGCCTTTGGATGCACTGATAATATCTTTTCGGGGCATACTTCGGTCATTGTATCTTGTATGATTCTTTGGAGAGTACATTCGAGACTGACGAGACCTTTTGGTTGGCTACTTTATTTGATTGGCTTGACAGGCATCTTTTTGATCATTATCTCAAGATTTCACTACACGATTGATGTACTCTTGGCTCTCTGTAAGTCAATTTTAAAAGAACAAACCCACACTCATTTTTTTTTTTTTTTTTTTTTTAGTTATCACTTCGATGATATGGCATGTCTATTTACATTACATAAGAGAAGCTTCCTTACGTCTCATATTTGGCTTTGATGAATGTGCTGCGCTCAAAGTCTTTGAGATGTCTATGACAGAAGGGGCAGAAACTTATCAATATCTCGCTTGGCAACCTCATCTGATGAGTTTAGATTGTTTAATGTATCTTTGTATGTATGTGGATGGGTTAGATATTCGTTTTCGATCCATTGGTCTATTGAACGAGCACGGTGAAAGACGTCTAGAAAAACACACAATGAAATCCATGATTTAAAAATAATAATAATTTATCTTAATAACAAAAAAAAAGTTTTCGTGAGAAGAATAATAAATTACCATTGGCTAATTTCCTTTTTTTTTTTTTTTTTTTTTTTTTTTTTTTTCATTGCTCAATAAATATGAGTTAACGAGTCATTAGATAACTTGACAAATAATATTCAATACAGCTTACAATATGCGACTATGGGTCAAACCCCATTACTTAACCCACAACAGCCGTTGATACAGGATATCAATCTCGGTTATCCTTCTTTTCCCATGCTTCGAATGACACAACCTGAACTCACATTAGATAAAGAAGAAGATAATGCACCTATTCGAGTCACTCGACCTCCAAATGCTTACTTGTTATTCAACAAAAAAATGAGAAGAATATTAAAAGAACAAGATCCAAAGATAAAAGTAGGAGAAATAAGTAAACAAATTGCCGATCGTTGGAAAAAGATTACAAAAGTATTTAAAAGCTTCTTTATTACAAGTAACTCATTTATTGGTTAGGAAGAGAAGGAGACTTTTGTAATCGAAGCTAACCGACTAAAAGAAGAACAGAGAGCACTCCATCCGAACTCAATGTACATTCGTCGTTCAAAGGCCGAACTAAAAGAAGCGGGCAAATCAACTGAAGATAACGATAAAAGACATAAACGAAACAAGAAAAAGACAAAGAGCCCCGGTATTCCAAAACACCCACTTTCAGCTTACATGTGGTATCTAAACCAAGTGAGACCCAAGACAATGAAGATGTTTCCGAGATCCAATGTGGGGCAGATTAGCAAATACTGTGCAGAGAAATGGCATACCATGTCAGAAGAAGAAAGAGCGCCGTGGAAATCAAAAGCTCAAGTGGATAAGGAAAGATATGCTCGAGAGATGCAATTGTACGCTATACAAAATGATCATGAACTGGGAAGAGGTACTCGGCAAAAATATAGACATGCTATTGTCGCTGCTGCTGCTGCTGCTGCTGCTGCTGCTGCCAATACAGAGTGTCTTTTGGAGAATAGTCTGTTCAATAAATATGATCCTTCATTACTCATATCAGCTCCTGCAAGTCCAAGTTCTATTCTGAGGGCTGGTCAATCTCATACAATACATTCTCCTGAAGATGAATTTGTCAATCATTCTTAGGATTCTCTCATACAATAAAAAAAATTTTTTTTTTATTAAAAGTCGACCTTGGAGACTTCATATAAATAAGCACCCAACAATTGTGTTCCCTTTACATAGTTGGATCGATCCAATTTCTCATTGATAGAGTGAGCTCCCTTTTTAAGGTGTTAATTACTTTGTTCATCAAATATAACAACTTACATCATCACCACGGCCCATTGGCAATAACAAGACATTCTTCTTTAAAGCTTCTTGGAAAGATAATGTGACGGGAATAGATCCACCTTCACGAGTTAAATCAGGCTTCACATTGTAAACAGTTTCAACAGCCTTGGCAGCAGCAACTAAAAAATAAAAGTACACACATTTTAAATCACAGTTCATGCACACCTTGATCAAAATTTACCATAACTGGGGTGTTCAGGGCTAGAAAGCCAGTGGTTACCATCATGTGTACAATGAATATTGAGTGTGTTCTTGGATCCAAGCTTGGCAAATTCGCTTTCAACATATTTACAAACCAATTCACTAATCTTTTTGGGTTCCATATCAGGCACAGTACGGATAGAGAATTTACCCGTCACACTGGCAGGAATTACAGTCTTGTCACCAGGATTATAGAATGCACCTTCAACACCATGAATGGACAATGAAGGGTTTCTCCAGCGACATTGGAGTGTCTCACGAACACTTTCATGAATATTAATGGTGTTACCTACAGCAGAGTGAAGTTCTTCCATCTTGAAACTTAAATTTTCATAAATCTTTTGTTCATCATCTAATAAAAAAAAAAAAAAAAAAGATAAGCTATTTTCTCACAAGTGAAAAAAAAAAAAAAACTTACGGGGCCCTTAATCTTGAGATGGAAATAAGAGACACCACGAAGACCATAGGTCAAACAAGGCTTAGTAGTTCCAAGCCAATAGTTATCAGAAATACAAACAGCATCTACATCCTTAAAGTACTTGTCAGCTTCACCAAAGATAAGAGCATCCAATCCTTCAGAACCAGATTCCTCCATGCCTTCAAGACAGAATCGAAGGTTCACAGGAAGTTCAATTCCTAATGCCTTGTGTGCTTCTGCAACGTTAATCCAACCAAGAACAGGTCCCTTATCATCAGTAGCACCACGACCGATCAAACGGTTCTTGTCATCTTCAACCAATTCAAAAGGATTGGTGTTCCAACCATCTTCAAGAAGAGCCTAATTACCAGGTGTTATATAACATGTTCATAAGGTTTTTTTTTTTTTTTAACTTACAGGTTGAACGTCGTAATGACCATAGACAAGAATAGTCTTCTTTTTGGGGTCATTACCAATAGTGGCAAGAACAATAGGTGGTAAATCCAAAGTGGTTCCGTGCCAGTCTTGTTTACCAAGGTCACGAGTTTCAACTTGAGCATCTAATTGCTTGAGTTCTTCTACCAAGAAATCGGCCATTCTGAAAACATCAGGACGATGAGAAGGATCACCACTCACACTATTTACGCGTTGTTAATACTTTAAAAATGAAAGATTTTTTTTTTTTTTTTTTTTTTACCTAGGAATAGCAACAGCTTTACGAAGTCTTTCGACAAAATCGTTTTGATGTTTTTCAACGTAGTCTAAAAATTTATCCATTTTTTTTTTGGAGAAAGAGAAAAAGCGAAAAAAAGGAAAAAATTACCTTTCTTGATGATACAGGGGAAGCGGAGCTGAGCGTGCGAAAGTTTTTGGGAAAAGTCACACGGTCAATTTTTAAGGCTTTCTTTTTTTTTTTTTTTTTTAATAGACTATTGAAAAAGACGCAAAATAAAATCATTCAACTTCAATATTGTTTTATATTCATTTTATACAATTGAAAAGAAAAGAAAAGAAAAGAAAAAACGCGCATGCAATTTCATTTGATATCCGAATGATTAAAAAAAAAATTACAAGTGATTACGTAAGCTTACGATGGAATAGATAAAAAAAACACATGTGAGTTAAAAATACAGACGGTATTGTTAAAATGTAGAGTGATCCTGATAAAACACCTCTCAATTTCACGCATAACAAGATGAATCTGGGTATAACCAGACAAGTTCTGTGAGGGCTTTTTCTTGAGATGCAGTAGTAGTAAAGTGCATGAACCTGGTCTGGATTTTTTTTTTCTGTCAGACTGCGTATAATGCGGCCAAATCTCGATTGCTAGACGTTACCCTTCCCACAACAAACGCTCTGTAAGTATTAAGTGATTGGACATTCAAAATATCATTTCTTTAGCGAACCTCTTCAAAATCTTTAATTTCCATCAAAATATCTTGACGCCCCTTCATAGTTTTCTTGACTTGGCTGTCCAATTCATTCAGCTGAGTCTTCTTTGTTACTTATTTATCTTTAAGGAGCGGCATATTATTATTCCATACCTATAAAATTTCTTTTTTGAGCTTTTCTACACTCAGTTTTCAACTTTGAACTAAGCCCATGCCAGAAATCCTGTTACAATAAATGCTGCTTATTTGATATTAATAGTCTAGTAATCCAATCACACTATCTATAGACATATTCATTTGATGACATACCTCTTTTTTCTACTTTGGAGACTTTTATACATGGATCTACATTTATTATTGTTTTTCGATAATCAGAAACACGTCTTTACTCCTCCAAAGGCAAAATAAAGCTAATTCTAATCACATCATTCACATAGAACAGAACCCCCAGACATCAAGTACCTATTTTATTTGCATACTTTTATGGTAATACAGTCAGCTTCGGATTTTATGGTTGTCATACATTTTTAGCATAAAATATCATAAATATGAAGTTGAATGTAACTGTTATTATTTTTTGTCTTTTACTTTTTTAGATCAAATTTACATTGCCCAAACACCATTTCTACAAACTCTCATTGTATTAAGTATATTTATATGATTATCGTCCACTGTTTGACTTACTTTTTCTGCGGCCATAGTTCTGATATCTGCCCAATAAAAACATCGTAACATTTTGTCACTGTCAAAAAAAAAAAAAAAAAAAAAAAAAAAACACGGCGGTAAATACCAAGATTAAATTGTAAGATAAATGTACAAGAGTGGCCTTTTTTTTTTTTTTGTGTATAGCACACCAAACGGAAAAATTATTCACATATTATTCTATCTCTTTATGACTTTTTTTTTTAAGAAATGGTTTAGGAAACCAATATGATGTTGGAGGAAATGAAATGATAGAATTTCAAATGGACGTTGACAATGAGATATATCCAGTAGAAAGTGTAACATATTATGGCAGCTGTACATACTTGAGCCTTCCAAAAAAATAAATAAAAAGAAGACTGAAACAGCAACTGACAGAAAAAAAAAAAAGACGCATGAGGGAACCAAATCATACAAGCATTATAAGGACGCTAAAAAAGAGAAGCTCTTTTATCTTGCTGATAAGAAAGGAATAAGCGTTTTTGCGGCTCACATGTCTCTTAACATCAATGTCCGTACAGCACAAGGTTGGGTGGCCAAAACGACAAAGCTTCTCAGGAATATATTCAGAGAGCTACAGGCAGTGGAAGAACAGTGAGTAGACCACCGACCTAAACTGATAAGCATAAGAACTTTATGATTGAATAGGCAGATTAAAATATGAACTCTGTTATAATAGACGATATGCTTGAAGTATTGACTGATAGGTTTGGAAAGCTCGACATTAGTAAAAGCAGCAGGAGGATCCACATCAAAAGCGGGTAGTAACAGTGGTACAGTTACTGGACACTACTTCAATCTTATCAGTAGTGTTTTGGATGTAACGAACCGTCATGAGGAATTTAAACACCACTATTTGATTATGGACAATGCTCCAATCCATAAGCATCAAGACATTCAAAACTTTATTGAGAGCCGAGGCTACAAATGTGTATATCTCTCTCCTTATTCGCATGAGTTTAACCCCATTGAGCAATTTTGGTCTGTTTGTAAAAACAAACTTAATAGAGAGCAACTTTTGGAAAGAGACACTAACTTCAAGAATTGCAGATGCATGCCGTAGGATTTTGTACAGCAATCTTCAAGGGTTTTGTAAATATTCTGCAGCCAAGTTCGAGGATTGTCTCAATCGTACCAATTTGCGTATTTTACCTATGCTTCAATACACTTTTTTTTTTTTTTTTGGCTGTATGATTTAATTTTTTAGAAGCGCGCTAAAAAAAATGCGCAAATAATTTTTCCGTTTGGTGTACAGGAACGGTTAGCGTGGTCAAGGAAGTCAGAGAAGGAGCAATTGGAACAAGTTTTCAGTCGTGCGGACTCCAATTGAAAATAACTAAAAATAGAAAGAATTTAAGTAGTTTTACAAAGTGTGGCGGCAACCCCGGTAACAGAAATCAAAGCCTCATTCATCATTGTTGTCTCTTCAAGATTTGTACTACCTTGCTTAGAACAATTAGAGTATTTTACCGATCAGAAAATGTAAACGAGGGAGATTTGAGAGCTTTAAAGATATGACGGTTTACATTGTATGGATAAAAGAATGAAAAAAAAAAAAAAAAAAAAAAAAAAAAAAAAAAAAACCCGGGTGAAACGTTATATTAAAAAGCAGATCAGCACATCTCCTATTTTTTTTGTTTACAAAGTCTTGGCTTTCTGCGAAGAAAGTCTTGACTTTGAAGCCCAACAAAAAAAAATTTGAACTAGCACAAAAGCTTCATAATAAATAGCCAAGGTTCCATTTCATTTTCGATTATATCGTTCTCCAATGTTATTTTCCAAATATATTTTGACATCGGGTTAGTTTTTACTTTAAAAATATGTATATTTACAGCCTCAACTAACCGTCTTCTTATCATACAGGGTTGTTGCTTGCATCTATCGTTAATGCACAACAAGACCAAAGCGCCACAATAGAATACAATGTTATTTCTCTTTTGAACCAAACTACCTTCAAATCAATGGCTGTCGTAGTGGACAATGTGATCTATCCTCTGCAATCAAACACGACCTTCCCTATCCTTTTCTCTGGAAAGGCTCCTTTGGCTCAATCCGGATACCACTATGCAAAAATGTATACAAGCAGTGACGGTGGACTCGAAGAACCTTTCTCCCGTCAACCTATAAATGAAAGCACACCTCACGAATTCTTCAACCGTACATGGAACACGCACGAAAACGCTCAGTTTCCTCAACTGTATCCTTATTTGGACTCAGTTCACCGTATTCAATCAAACCTGCACAGAGACAACGAAATACCAACAATCCACATTGTAGGAAATGACACAATGCTTGGCGTGCTAAACGCCAATATTACCGGTGACGTAAAAGTCAAGACGAATGTGTCCTATATCTCGCTTCACGATGCCTTCCAGTACCAGGACGTGGAAATTTCTTTGGCCGGTAATAGTGCTCGAATGCTACCCAAATTATCCTATAATTTGAAGTTGAAGAAAAAGGACGATCTTTATGGCTACAGACGCCTCAAGCTTCGATCGCTTTACCTAGATCCATCCTATATCCGTGAACAGCTTGCTTACGATTTCATAAAGTCCATGGGCCTTGTTTCCTCTGAGTTCTCTTTTGTCCGTGTCTTTATGAATGAACGCGAACTTGGTCTCTTTGGTATCATTGACACTTTCAAGAGTAACTGGCTGTCCAACGTGTTTGCAGATGGAAGCTCCTCTTACAAGAACGGATATCTTTACCAGGGTCTCTCTGGGTCTGGTAACCTCACCTCCGACCTCTCCTACATGACAAACAGCACTGCTTATGCCAATGGCCAATATAAAATCAAAAAAGAAGCATCTGGTGGATCAAAAGACAACTATGATCCTTTGATCGAACTTACAAAGTTCATTGCTGAAGCACCAACCAATGGCACAGATGTAGTTGAAAAATGGAACGAAAAGATTGACGTAGACTCTGTTCTTCGATTGTAAGTATGCTCTCAAAGTACCAACACAGTCAAACTAACGTATTGTATATAGCTTCACAATGGACGTTTTAGCCGGTTACTCTGATGGATACTTGTCCAACAGAAACAACTTTTATGTTTACCAAGACCTCGAATCAAACAAGTTTACTTATCTCTGCGCTGATATGGACCTCACTCTTGGTAACACTTTGTTTAAGCTGCAAGATATGTGGAGTGGAAACTATACCGCGTTCCCCGGCATGTACACTAGGCCACTTTCCAAACAAATGCTACTTGTACCCGAATTCAATGAAAAATACAGACAATTGCTTCAAAATGCCACTGACCGATTGTTCAATCTTGAAGTTACAAACACACGTATTGACGATCTTGCCAACATGATTAGAGAAGACGTGGCATGGGATCAAACATTAACACCACTCAGTATGAGCTTGCTAAATGTTGTTGGTCCCAGCCTCAATCTGACCGCGGTTCTTGGCGATTCTACTTCAACAGGGGAAACGTCAGATTCTTCTTTTGATAGAGCTACCATCATGGATGTGGCTCAACGCCTTTTCAACCCTGTCCCATTTGATGTTGCAGTCAATGGACCTACGGGGCATATCTCATTAACAGGTGTTAAGGAATGGGTGAGCGGCATTCATCAAAATGCAACACGATTCTTTTCCAATTAAAAAAAAAACCTTCTTCCAAAATAATTAAATAGATCTGTATTGACAAATGACTCAGCCCTTTTTTTTTTTTTATTATTATTATTGTTATATAAGTATTTTCAGCCAAGGCCTCTTAAAGTTTTTTTTTAATAAGTTTGGCATCACCTTTCTTCTCAGCTCAGAATTGTTTAAAACACTAGATGATAACTCTTTCTTTTTTCTTTTCTTTTCTTTTTTTTTTTTTTAAAAAAAAACACGCGTGATAAATACTGTAAAACTAATATTTTTTTTTTCTTGCAGTTTACCTGGGAACACAAACCATCATGACATGGTTAACTCCGTTTGAACAATGACATTATTGTTTTTTTATTTTTTTTATTTTCAAGCATCTTGAGAACATCTGATTTCAAAGAAATGACTATATGTTTAATGGCATGAACTCGAAAAGATTCAACAAAAGGTCAATTTTAATATGAATTTTTTTTTTCTAAATATGACAACGCGGTTTCTTGTTTCACAAAATCAAATGGTAACTGTCTTTTTTTGGTCATTAAGAATCTATTTTCGTAACTTTATTGCAAATATGCTTAGCAACTATGATGTGTCTTTTTTTTTAAAAAAAAAAAAAAAAACTAAATCGTTTGAAAATGTGTGTATGTGTATGTGGGGGAGGGGTTGTAGACAAAATCTGTTAAAGAAACTATTGAAAAACAGATGAGCAAACAATTATAAACTTTTCATTTAGTATATAGACGCCTTAAATACCAAGGAGAATACCAAATAATATAAAGCGTACGCCGAGTTCAAATTGTAAGGCAAATCACGGCTAAACGTGATAAAAAGCAGAAAGACGTTCAATGTGGTCATAAAGAATACAGTGTGGTTGGTAAGTTTTGTCCGTTCTAAAAAAAAAAAAAAAAAAAAAAAAAAAAAAAAGGTCCATTTGTTAGCAATGATTGTCGTTTTCGAAGCAAACCCGGACCTCGACCCGTCCTCACCTACCATTTTCTTAAATTGATTCTCTTGACAATTAATCAGATTATTGCACAGAATAGACTACTTTTGAATATTATGGGTACCCCTAGTTTTGTTTTTGGAGAAACACTTGGCGTTGCTAGCGAAATATTCGCTCTTTTCATACAATCTGTTAGAGGAACTAGTTCTGTAATAACCATTATCAATATCGAGGCTGAAGAGATCCATTTATCTCGGTATGTATTTGGGACGTCGTTCACTCTTTATTAGACGATGGTGATAACCCAAGAACTAGTTTCAGAGCAGTATACAGAATTAATTGAACAACATTCAAGCAGGTACTGAAACGGCTAGAGGGACACCCCACATTTCGCTTAAACGAAAACAACTCTATCTCTGTCGTCTTGCACAATCCCAGGTATCGCCAATTGCTATACAGGATATCATCAGGCCCATCTGAGTCATGTTGTTTCTCATGGTAGCTGTACAAACTTCACCAGAAGATTCTGCGAAGCTGTTTGCGACATTTTTGAGAAAAGAATCGCATTGCCCACAACAAGTCAACATGCTGTAGAGATCCTATTGGGATTTTGAGTACCCTTTTGGAGAAGATGTACCAATTAGACGTTTACACAACGCTATCGGTGCTTTAGATGGCAAAAATATCTGTATACGAAAGCCATCTTGTATATCTTACAGAAATTATTCCAGGGATAGAAAAAAAAAACAATCATACCGTGAAGTTGGTTGCAGTGTGTGATCGCTAATGTCACTTCACGTATATTCGTGTTGATGATTTGGGTATAAAATATAACATAAATTCATTTTTTGTGAATCACACCACTGATACACATTTGATATTCTTAGAGCGTGTACACGAAGCATTAATTTTTCGAACTGACAGAAATCTCGTCATTTTTTTTAGCAACCTGGAAATGTATTTTCCAAACGATTCGTATATTGTGGCAGGTAATTCAAAAAAGGCCATTTGATTATCAATTTCTTTATCTTATCAGCTTTTTTAAATATAGACTCTGATTACCCTTTGCACCACAGCTTTATTACACCATTTCTCTCATTGGATATATTACAGGATGTAGAGAACAAAACCGTGTCTAGAAGGGTCCATTTACAAACAAGAATGGCCATTGAACATGCCTTTGGTGTAACTACTAATCGCTGGAGGTTCTTGAGCCATAAAGTTTAAGTTCTGAACTACAAAGACATTGCAACAATCATCTCCACTGAGTGAATACTACACAACATATGCATCGATATGAGTGATGTAAAGAATGGTATTAGAACTTATGAAAAAGATGATTATAATCCTTCGCCTTCCACAAGTGTCGAAGATCAAAACAACTTTGATGTAGGTTACCTACGAAGACAACGGTTGATGAATGGGTGTTTTTCTTAAAAAGAACTAGACGTGTTTTCTACAAGATTAATAAATAATCTAAATCTTAAAAACAACACCAAAATTAATACTTTAAAATGAAATAAGAAAAGGAAGCTTAAGGGCGTTGCTGCTATTTCATTTGGTTTTACTTAATTACTTTTTATCAATACTCTTATTTCGAAAATCTTCAAAAAAAAAAAAGAAAAAAGAAAAAAAAAATTGTAAATGTGCCTTTTGGGATAAAGGTTAGTAACCTTAGCATTGAGCAGGCTCTTGAACTGTCAGTTGAATAAAAAAAACATTTCTTGAGAGAATTATAAATGCGAGTTGTAATAGCTTTGTTATTGATATCCTCAAAGACTTGTTTATTAGAACAGCCAAAACGAAAACGGCTAATTTGTGCTAAAGCAACTAAGAGTCAACATTTCAACCGAAAAGTTAAAGGAAATAAACGAGGATGATGAACAAAAAATCGACTTACTCGATATACTGGAGACAGTGGCTAGAAACATGATTGTTGATGTTAGGACAGTAGTGTCAGGACAAACCCTAACCTTTAAATACAATACATTTATTAAATTACATTCCCTAATAATTTTGTATAAATGTCATCATCTTTTATTTAAAAAACTTTAGTCACTTATTAAGTTTCCTTCCCTTAGATTGTCTGTCTATTCTCGTCTTATTTACTATCTGTCTTTTTCTCATTATTATCCCAATAGGTCTTCAAAGAAGATCACATTTCAAACTCTTGACATTACAACATCTTCTCCTTCCGTAGTTGGTTCCTAGTTCCTGTCCGGTTCTTTTTAGTTCTCCTCTCCACTTGATCGATCCCACTCATTACAAGCAGTTAAGAGCAATAATCACTCATCAAACCAAGAATATAGGAATAAATAAAGCAATCTTGAGCAAGCTCTGCAAATTATCTTTGCTAGAAAGAGATTTAAAGCATTTGTACACAATGAGCATGGATTGGGTTGTTAAGTAGCTTATTATTAGCTATTTTAACTATATAGCAGACAAATACATGCCATATATAGGTCCCAAAGGATACACTTTCGCCGTACAAAAGATTGTTGACAAGCTGTCTACTTTTGAGGAATATTCTCTCTCCAGTATTGCGGGTAGTCTTTTCAATCTAACAACAGTCAAGACTTGGATAAAGGAGTTTCTTGGATAGAAAAGATAAAAGAGCTACTGCAACCATTAGTGGTCAGAGCGATTCGGAAAACAAGATATGTATTTTCTTTGAGATTTCAAGTTCCTTAATGATATACTTTGAATGTGAATACTTCTCATTCAGATGAATGAAGCAAATACTGCAAGTAAAAAAGTGATTATGCAAGGACAAACCAAAAAAGAAAGAAAAGACTTTGATCTGGATATATTCGGTGATAATGATGGTATCCACTCTGCCCAGATAAGAACAGAGGCTGTCTTTAGAGGCTACCAAGCAAGAAAAAACCTATCAGCTTAAGCTGTTTAATAAACTCAAAAGCATCCAGCAGTAGCAGATACATGACCATGCTGAGATACAAGGTGAATTTAAATGTTACCTGAGGATTGCTCAGCAAAAAAAAAAAAAAAAAAATGCGAACAAACAATTCTTTGAGCAGTTGCTTAGTTGAATATGGGGGGAGGGAAACAATCTTGGCGATAGTTCCGGATCGTATTATGATTAGATCATCATATACCATAGTTGTCACTCCTCAAAGTTATTTGTACCACTAACTGTTTCGAATAATTACAGCGCGTTACCGACCAGTAAATCTTCAAGAAAATTTAAGAAAAAAAAAAGGATCAACATAGTATAAGCAAAGGAATATGGCCTATTTACAAGAGATTACTATACAATGGCTAGTCTACCTCTTGTTTTTATTTTTTGCTGAGCCGACTTCCTTTTTTCTAAATATAAAGTCTTGGCGTTTTTGTAAAAAAATAAATTTTAATGTTCTCAAAACTCTAAAACTCAGTAAAAAAAAAGACTTTCACGATAAAGCGATGCTATAAAAACGACCAAGTTTTTTTTTTTTTTCCATTTTCATTTGCATCACCTTTTAATGTTATCGTTCACACGTATTTTAACCGCAGGTTAGACTTTTAAAGAAAAAGTGTAACCTCAATCCCAATTAACCGTCTTCTTATCATACAGGGTTGTTGCTTGCATCTATCGTTAATGCACAACAAGACCAAAGCGCCACAATAGAATACAATGTTATTTCTCTTTTGAACCAAACTACCTTCAAATCAATGGCTGTCGTAGTGGACAATGTGATCTATCCTCTGCAATCAAACACGACCTTCCCTATCCTTTTCTCTGGAAAGGCTCCTTTGGCTCAATCCGGATACCACTATGCAAAAATGTATACAAGCAGTGACGGTGGACTCGAAGAACCTTTCTCCCGTCAACCTATAAATGAAAGCACACCTCACGAATTCTTCAACCGTACATGGAACACGCACGAAAACGCTCAGTTTCCTCAACTGTATCCTTATTTGGACTCAGTTCACCGTATTCAATCAAACCTGCACAGAGACAACGAAATACCAACAATCCACATTGTAGGAAATGACACAATGCTTGGCGTGCTAAACGCCAATATTACCGGTGACGTAAAAGTCAAGACGAATGTGTCCTATATCTCGCTTCACGATGCCTTCCAGTACCAGGACGTGGAAATTTCTTTGGCCGGTAATAGTGCTCGAATGCTACCCAAATTATCCTATAATTTGAAGTTGAAGAAAAAGGACGATCTTTATGGCTACAGACGCCTCAAGCTTCGATCGCTTTACCTAGATCCATCCTATATCCGTGAACAGCTTGCTTACGATTTCATAAAGTCCATGGGCCTTGTTTCCTCTGAGTTCTCTTTTGTCCGTGTCTTTATGAATGAACGCGAACTTGGTCTCTTTGGTATCATTGACACTTTCAAGAGTAACTGGCTGTCCAACGTGTTTGCAGATGGAAGCTCCTCTTACAAGAACGGATATCTTTACCAGGGTCTCTCTGGGTCTGGTAACCTCACCTCCGACCTCTCCTACATGACAAACAGCACTGCTTATGCCAATGGCCAATATAAAATCAAAAAAGAAGCATCTGGTGGATCAAAAGACAACTATGATCCTTTGATCGAACTTACAAAGTTCATTGCTGAAGCACCAACCAATGGCACAGATGTAGTTGAAAAATGGAACGAAAAGATTGACGTAGACTCTGTTCTTCGATTGTAAGTATGCTCTCAAAGTACCAACACAGTCAAACTAACGTATTGTATATAGCTTCACAATGGACGTTTTAGCCGGTTACTCTGATGGATACTTGTCCAACAGAAACAACTTTTATGTTTACCAAGACCTCGAATCAAACAAGTTTACTTATCTCTGCGCTGATATGGACCTCACTCTTGGTAACACTTTGTTTAAGCTGCAAGATATGTGGAGTGGAAACTATACCGCGTTCCCCGGCATGTACACTAGGCCACTTTCCAAACAAATGCTACTTGTACCCGAATTCAATGAAAAATACAGACAATTGCTTCAAAATGCCACTGACCGATTGTTCAATCCTGAAGTTACAAACACACGTATTGACGATCTTGCCAACATGATTAGAGAAGACGTGGCATGGGATCAAACATTAACACCACTCAGTATGGGGCTTCTCGCTATCATTGGTCCCAGCCTCAATCTGACCGCGATTCTTGGCGATCCTACTCCGACAGGAGGAGTATTAGATTCCCCTTTTGATAGAGCTACCATCATGGATGTGGCTGAACGCCTTTTCAACCCTGTTCCATTTGATGTTGCAGTCAATGGACCTACGGGGCATATCTCATTAACAGGTGTTAAGGAATGGTTTAGCGGCATTCATCAAAATGCAACACGATTCTTCTCACAACAGTGAAAAAGATGTGTCTTTCCTTGTAAAAAAAAAAAAAAAAGGATAAAAGAGTGAATAAATTTGTATTGAATATATGATATGACTTTTTTTAAGATATGAAATATTTGTTTAACATGATATTCTGAATATGCTTTGTGTGTGTGCGTGCGTATAGAGACTTCTTGAAAAAGACGCAATTTACAAAAATATGATAAACATATTGAACCAAATTTAGAAATTGCAGAAAATATCACAGGGAAAACAAATACCCTCTTTTTTGATAAATTCGAAAAAAAAAAGAAGTCTTTTTAGATATATATACTACTAGAAAACCACTTTTGGTCATTAGTATTTATCTATCATGATGTTATTGTTTTATAAAATTAAGTTTTGATTTTTTTTCCATCTTTGTGTATCTCACACTTATTTGGGTCTCATTTTAAATCCCGTTCTGGGACTAATTTTTATAATGTCGCATTATTAAAACGCCAAAACGAGATAAAATGATTATCAGTTTCGACATACAGCTTATATTGCGTTATTCTATTTATCTTTGCACCATATTATGAGACAAATAATGACGCCTTCTTGGGTAAATTTGCATATATAAATGGGAAGGTTATTTAACAACGTATTCACAACACTTTAACAAGAAATAAAAAAAACCATGGCTCCTCCCAATACTGACGCTGTCATCCAAGAATTCGAAAAACTTGACTTGCAAAAATTGGCTCGTGAAAAGGGATATTATCCCATTAATCCTCAAAAGGAGGTAAAAATTGAATCATGATCTCTTTTGATTTTTATTAATTTTTTTTATAGTATCCTGAGCTTGATGCATTTGAACACAACGATCCTGGTCACCGTGCCGATCCCCAAAAGGCTGCCCTTCTCAAAAACGCAACCAAAGTGTTTGACGTAACTCCTAGCATCGGTACTGAAATCCATGGTGTTCAATTGAGCCAATTGACAGACGCCCAAAAGGACGATTTAGCTCTCTTGGTTGCTGAGCGTGGTGTGGTCTTTTTCAGAGACCAGGACATTGACGTCTACCAAGGTCGTGAATTTGGTAAACACTTTGGCCCTCTTCACATTCACAACACCTATGGTCACCCTGAAGGATTGCCTGAAGTACATGTAGTTTATTTTGATCCTAACAGTGCCAAGAACGATAAAGAGACTCTTCGTATTGACATTTCCACCAAAAGCTCTGCAGAAAGTAAGTCTTCAAAAAAAAAGGACCATTTACCAAAGCTAACATATAATAGTCTGGCACTCTGATGTCTCATACGAACCTCAAACACCTGGCCTTACATTTCTCAAGATTGATACTTTACCTCACACTGGCGGAGACACTCTCTGGTCTTCTGGCTACTCTGCTTATGATAGGCTCTCTCCTGCTTTTCAGAAATTTGTAGAAACACTTCAAGTTGTTCACACCGGTCAAAACCAAGTCAACAGTGCTCGCAATGCTGGTTTTAGTGTACGTCGCAAGAATTGGGAATCTATTCATCCTTTGGTTCGTACACATCCTGTGACTGGCTGGAAGGCTCTCTATGTTCAACCTGTCTTTACAAGTCATATTGTCGGCCTTCCCAAAAAGGAATCGGATGCTATCTTGAACTTCCTTTATGATCATATTGTGGGTGGTGCTGATTTCCAAGTGAGATTCAAGTGGGAAGAAAACAGTGTAGCTGTTTGGGATAATCGGGTGACAGCTCATTGTGCTATCTTTGATTATATTGACTTTGCTAAACGCCATGGATGGAGAATCACTCCCTTGGCTGAAAAGCCTTATTTTGATCCCAACAGCAAGTCAAGAAAGGAAGATTTGGCTGAAAAGAAGAAGTCGCAAAACTAAAGCTCTTAAAAAGAATTATATACGTCTTTCTACTTTTGCTTATTTAATACTTTTTTTTTTTTTTTTTTTTCAATAAAGCCTGGTGTTTGTAACGAAAATATACTTATTTAATTTATATCAAGATAGCTTAATACCATTAGTAGTTTCTCCAATGTTAGCTTCTTGTCTTTGAAAGATCAAGAAAAATGACACTCATAACCTTCTTCACTTTATTCATTACAAGTCGCGCTATTTTTTTGTGTTTTAATTAATTTCAGGAATCTCTATGTTTCCATGTGTGAAGTCTACGAAATAGATAGCTTAATTCATTGATTGTTAATTTTTATTTAAATAAACACGCCGTTTTAGATTGATACTATATATTAAAATATAATGCTTAACCGTAAGACATATTTACAGCTTTTTCGCGAATTAAAATACTTTTTCTTTACCTTTTTTTTTTAGAGCTTCTGATCCTTTCTATTAAAGAATAAAGTTTCGTGGTTTATGGCGTAAGGTTACTTTTGATTGCAACATATATCTTCTTTAGATTAAAACCCGAAATATACCTAAGAAACCTTCCCCCCCCCCCTCAGTGATCATACAATAAGTATATTCAGGCACATTTCTTTAAACCTTTTAAAATCTCTAAAAGAAGGTATGGGGTAAACCTTGTTTGACAAAGAAAAAGGAGCGAAAACCTTTCTCCGTAATTATTAATAATTATCATGATAAGATAGACATTCTTCTTTTGGACCGTGTAATATATTAAAATTCCGTTTTCTGCAATTATTCCAAATATCGCACCATATGAGTGTAACTTAAAATGATATTCATCATGCAATCGAATCTTGATATTATGCAAAGATTTGACTTTATCTTCTGACGCAATTGTTCATTGAATTTGTTAAGAAGTTTATATATAAAGAAAGTATTTTTCATTCGTACTTTACACATAAAACAAATTAAATTAAACAAAAAAAAAAAAAAAAAAAAATGGCTCCTCCCAATACTGACGCTATTATTCAAGAATTTGAAAAACTCGATTTACAGAAATTGGCTCGTGAAAAGGGATATTATCTTGTTCATCCTGATAAAGAGGTAATCTTATTGTTCTTGATTTTTTATTTATTTATTTTTCTATTAGTATCCTGAGATTGGTGCATTTGAACACAACGATCCTGGTCACCGTGCCGATCCCCAAAAGGCTGCCCTTCTCAAAAACGCAACCAAAGTGTTTGACGTAACTCCTAGCATCGGTACTGAAATCCATGGTGTTCAATTGAGCCAATTGACAGACGCCCAAAAGGACGATTTAGCTCTCTTGGTTGCTGAGCGTGGTGTGGTCTTTTTCAGAGACCAGGACATCGACGTCTACCAAGGTCGTGAATTTGGTAAACACTTTGGCCCTCTTCACATTCACAACACCTATGGTCACCCTGAAGGATTACCTGAAGTACACGTAGTTTATTTTGATCCTGAAAGTACCAGAAAATACAAAGAATCCGTCGGCAGTGATATCTCTTCACGAAGCTCTACAGAAAGTAAATGCTCCCCTCCCTCCCTCCCTCCAAAAAAAAAAAAAAAAAAAAAAAAAAAAAAAACCCCCCCCCCCCCCCCCCCCCCCAAAAAAAAAAAAAAAAAAAAAAAAAAAAAAAGCATTCATAATGATTTATTTTTATTTAGTTTGGCACTCTGATGTTTCTTACGAACCTCAAACACCGGGCCTAACCCTTTTAAAAATTGACACACTTCCTCAATCTGGCGGAGACACACTTTGGTCCTCAGGATATGCTGCTTATGACCGTCTCTCACCCGCCCTTCAAGCATTTGTCGAAACTCTTGAGGTAGTTCATTCAGGCCAAAAGCAAGTCGATCAAATCAAACGTGCCGGCTTTTCTCCTCGTCGTCAATCCTGGGAATCTATTCATCCTTTGGTTCGTACACATCCTGTGACTGGCTGGAAGGCTCTCTATGTTCAACCTGTCTTTACAAGTCATATTGTCGGCCTTCCCAAAAAGGAATCGGATGCTATCTTGAACTTCCTTTATGATCATATTGTGGGTGGTGCTGATTTCCAAGTGAGATTCAAGTGGGAAGAAAACAGTGTAGCTGTTTGGGATAATCGGGTGACAGCTCATTGTGCTATCTTTGATTATATTGACTTTGCTAAACGCCATGGATGGAGAATCACTCCCTTGGCTGAAAAGCCTTATTTTGACCCCAACAGCAAGTCAAGAAAGGAAGGTTTGGCTGAAAAACAAAAAAATTAATAAATAAATAAATAAAAACCTGGCGTTTCACAATGTTTAATTCTATTGTTCTTTTCTCTCTCTTTTTTTTTTACCCCCTCAAAATAATAAGGATCTAATTATGTATGGTTGATCTCTTTTTTTTTCTAATTAAAAAACCCTGTTGTGAAACGATAAGATTTGGTATTGAGCACGGATAATTTGCACGTGTAAGAATGCACAGATAATTTAACATGTGTTTATTTTACTTTATTAAGATTTAGATTATAATTTCCTTGTAGGTACTCTTAGACTAGATGATCTTGGGGGATTTAGAAGACTTGTTTTACTACGACTGAGTGATTTGGGTGGTGAAGTAGAAGCGATGGAAGAAAGTCCCAAGGAAGTGGTGCTTCTAGGTGGTGGGATATGACTTGCCCTTGTGGTAGGCAGCCTATTGTTGAGTAAACGTGGTTGATTGAATGACAAAGTGGATTTAGTTGACTGTGGTATAATGGAAGGTGCAGGTATATGACTTGCACGTCTATTGGAGATTTGTGAGACTGGTCGAGCGAGTCGTGTTGTTGTTTCTGGTAGATACATGGACATACGTTGGTCCCTTTGTTCTTGTTTACGGCGCGCGGTGCTTTGAGTGAGGGGAAGGGTGGTACGAGATAATGCAGACGCTTCTGTTGATTGACTATCAAAAGATGAAGTAGATGTGGATTCTGAGGGGCGAATGAGTCGATTTTGATGCTGTGGTGTGCGGTTGTAATGGCTTGGTTGATAGATTGGAGGCGAACAATTGGAAGAATCTATAAAGATTGTCAGCTAAAATTAATGTTATAAATAGACTCTTACCAAATTGTATGGTTGGATAGGATATGTTTCCCTATGAAAGAGCTTTAGTATTAACAAAATGATGTAGTGCTGCATACCTTTTGATATAAATATGAGTTACTGTCCTTATGATAGCTTGGTTCCATCTTTTTAGTGAGAGAAGGCACATAGATCTATAAATAAATCTCTATTAATTCAAGATTTGTAGAATAGAGACATGTGCCTAACATACATTGTCTACTTTCCAAAAGTCTTCTTTTGAATCATCAAGATCCAACAAAGATAAATCATTCAAGTCTGTTTCTTCTTCCATACTTGTTGTAAAGTTAACATTGATTAGTTCGTCCAAATTGATGCTGTCTTCAGAACTAATAGAGGCTACTGATGAAGGTCTTGGTTTTCTATTTGGGATTAGAAAACACTTTTTTTTCCCCCCCAATTATTTGCTTACTTTGTCATTGATTGGTGGTAATTGAGATTCATTAACCAACCATGAACGTTTGTATCGACAGTTTGTTCCATATGCAACAATAATAAAAAATATAAAAAAAGAAAAAGAAAAAAAAAAAAATATCAGGGCTTTAATACAAGTGAATTTATATTAATTCGGAAAATTAAAAATATCGTGGAAAGATTTTTTCAAATGTTGGAGAATTTATTGTTGTGCACCTTGCAAATCATCCACAGGGAAAAATTGGTCTATTTTAGACACCCAGTCCTTCATATCATCAAAATCAGTAGCTTCCAAGAAATAAGCATTGTTGCTTGTATAAACAGCAAACATATTTTTTCTCTGCAAAAGAACAATAAGTATTGTGTTACACAAAAAGATATTATTGTTACTTTTACATCAAGCATTTTTTCTAAATCTGACTTGTAGTCTACTCTTGCAGATGCAAGGTTAAGAATACCCACTTCTTCCGTTTCTGTATTATCCTCGTAAATGATAATAAAAGGTCTACCATATTAGCTCTACTCTTTTATCTTTTCTTTTACCTTTTCAACACACACCAGTATTTTATCCATTCTTCGTCCACGTTTTTTGGGTGCAACAGGTATCCTTTTTTGGTTATCGTATCACTAATCATCAAACTGTTGGTTTTATATATTTAATTCTAGTGCTTACCTTGGGTATAGTTGTTGAATATCAGCCACTAGTTTTATATCCTTGTTATAATTCGTGGTTGCCGATTTCACACTCTGTGTACTAGTCGAAGGGGTCAGGCTAGGCGGATCTTGGTTGAATGTAATCTATATTTATGAGCTTTATGGAGTTTCTTGTTAATGTTTATTTACCTCTTCCTGTGTACCGAATTTCTTTGTCCATAATCTGATGACTTTTTCCAAAAGCACCTTGGCGTCCACCGGAGTATGTTCCTCTTTTTCCTCTTCACCCGTCTGATTCTTTCTAATCTCCTTTGCCTGTGGATGTCTAGCCAGTTCCAGTGCATGTCTAAAGGCAGCCACATGTTCACGATAAACCATCTTTTGCTTTGCTTCACGATAATCTGTAATCAGTGATACACCACGGGGTTTCCAAGATCCTATGAATTCCTCCCCACGCACATACTTGTTGGCCGTATTCAATCTCCACAACTCACACACTTGTCGCGTCGTCTGCGGTTTCAAATGAACAACATATTTCGCACTGGACTTCATCACCTGCTTGGCTGGCGTAGAAGAAAAGAACTGTCGAAACAGGCCGAGATCTCTTCCCTGGATTCGCACCGCAATATCCATTTCAAACGGAAGCGTACTTGAACACCTGTCGTACTTTACATGCCAGACCACTGTTAATCGAATGTACTGCCCAGAAGAACTCGTCCGGTTCAAAAAGGTGGCATTGTGCAGCGAACTGTCCCAGGTTCCTTGAGCGGCGATGGAGAATATCCCATTTCGTTTACAATCGCTGGTCTGTGGCAAGAGGGGCACCTGGACAGAAGAAGTCGAGGTCTCGAGAACTCGTCCATGGCCGTCCACCAATCTCGCATGGTTCACATGCACACTTTCAACACTGGACCATTCGAATTGTTTGCCTGAATCGTGCTGGAGATGGAGCGAGATTCTTCGCTGGATACCCTGTCTTAATGAAAAGATGTCGAGTGGTTCATGGACCACGGGTACTGGCACATACTCACCCTGAGCGTCCAATTCTGATATCTGAACCCAGGCTAGCACATCGTGTCTTTCTTCCATCAGGATGCCATCATACATGCTTTTTTCCAATGAGAAACGTCTGTCCAATGAGAATCGACGGCTGATGGGCACATCTACCGTATCTGTTGGCTGAGTTGGCACAGATTCCACACTTTGGTAAAGAAAGTCTGTTTGTGCCTGACCGTAGACTTCGATCGTCAGCCCTTCATTCAAGATGATGTCCATCATCTTTTCGTTGATCTGAATCGATAGTGTGGCGCAGTGATCAAAGCTGATATGTTTGTCGAATTGACTGACAGGATTTGTCGAGTAAATCTTATCTGTCGTCGAGTCTCTCTCGGTGTTTCCAAAGCTGGACAGATGAAACTGGGCGTGCACCTGCGTGAAATGTGACTCTGAGATGCCGGTGATTTCTTGAATGTGAATCTCAAACACTTGCTGCTGTCCGATATGCAACAGATACTTTTCCATAGACTCTTGGGGGATCTTGAGCGACTTGCGAGAGATGGAGCGAGCGATGGGCGTCACTAGCACCTTGAGTTGACCGACGACCTGGCCCGTGTTTCGACAGTAAATATCAACCAGGTTATCCGCATGCAGCTGAAGTGTCAGGTTTCGGAGTGGCACACGCGCCAATCCAATCAGCGAAAAACGAGGACAGGGCGTTTCATAAAAGGGGTCGTCTCGCTTGAAAAAGTGCGGGTGGGCAAATAGCGGGCGGTCGTTGTAGTCGTAAATCTGTCGCATTCGTCTCAGCCTGCTCTTGATTCTCGCAATAGACCAGATGTAAGTCACTCGATGGACATGATCAATCACCTGGACCGCCAGACAGGGCTTGGGTTCTTGCATCAGAGCCGGATCCAGTTCTCGTGTAAAGGGCTGAAGAACGGAGGTGGATTCCCAATGGGAAACAGGATTTGCAGACACATCGTCGTGCACTACTGTGAATTGGTAGGTCACGTCCTTGCCGAGTTCCTTGGCCATGATGTTGGCTTCCTTTAGAACCACAGCGTGGACTAGACAACTCTCCGCCATCTTGACATAACGCCATTGACGCCATTGAGAGACAACTTTCTTGACGAGATATTGGGCGGCGTTCTTGGAGGTGTAGCCAACCATCAGGTTATCGGAGCTCAGGGCGGTTCCTGGGGGTAAGTGGCGTGTGATTCTCTTGATCTTGGATTCGTAGGCTCGTTTTTGCTGCTCCATGACTGCTTCCATTTCTTGCTTGACTTGTAGGTATTTGGCCTCGTCTTCTAGTTTCAACATATCTTCTGAGCGACTGGTGGAAAGACTGGTGGTGGTTGAAATGTTGCTGAAGCGTGTAGAGGTCCGTGGTGATCCGTTGGCTGTGCTGGTGACTGACTCGTCATCTAGGATTGTACCATCAGAAGAAGCGATACGTTGTCTGCTTCTGAACTCGTGTACTTTGCTGATGCCGTAGTATAATTTTTGAATGTCTTCGTCAGTCATTGTATCCAAGTCTGTGGTAGGGTTCACAAACTTTGAAAGAGCTTCATTGTGTGCAAATCTCCAGTCAGCCAAGTCGTCCATCTTTGATTGTTGTTCGGGTTGTTGTTCAGGCTCTGGTTTGTCTTTGCTTCTCTTTGCTTCTTCTGGATGGTTGAATCGAAAGAGGTGATGAAGTCCTGAACCAAATATGATACGATAACCGTGGTGTAAAACCTTGGGCTCTTGAATGCGCAATCCGTTGACAAGAGTAACAGAATGAGAACGAGGATGTATCGTGACCTCTGCCACTGTATCCTCTCCCTTTGTGTTTTCAAACAGACAATGGTCGTCCATGATTTCTTGTCCGGTGAGTCTGATGTCAGCTTTCCCATTTTCTGACTTTCCTACGCGAGTAGAACCTTGTTTGATATGATACATCAAGCATTCTGTCATCAGCGGATCTTCACTCAGGTTGATCAAATGAATCGATTTGGGCGCGTATACACCCATATTGTTCTTTTCCACTATCACGCCCAGTTCCTCCAGCGCCTTTTCTCGTTCTCGATGTATACTCTCCGTTTTGTTCATTTTTTCTTCCCATGTCTGATTGGCCTGTTCGAGTAATTTCTCTGAGGTTTCAAGTTGTTCCAGAACCTGTTCAGTAGTAAGTAATCGAGTGCCTCTCTGGGTCACTATCGGGGATTCGGGTGAGATGAGCAGCATAGGGGAGGCCCTAGAAGACGAAGACTGACTATGGCTCATTTTGTGTCCCATCTTTTTCTGTTGTACGATTCTCTCTACCTCCTCAGGGGCATAGATCATCAACGTATCCTTCAATGCCTGCAGTTCCTGCTTCAAGTCCTTGATTAATCTCGTGTTCGGATCTTCATTCACCACCGCCTTGTTCTTAATCTTCTTGGCTTGGTCAGCATAACGCAGTGTACTGAGGGTTTCATCATAGTCTGCAGGTGAAATGGCTGCCAACATTGCTGTTTTTGAATTACCGCCAAGTGAGTCCTTGAGCAACCAGGTGAGAACAGAATCTCGATAAGGGATATGATCGCTCTTTTTATGATGATGATCCGCTAAGGCTGCAATTACTTTACCGAGAGTAGTCAATGACTTGTTAATATTTGCTCCTTCTTTTAGTCTCACTCCAGTAGCGCCTGTTGTTGTCGCTCGTTCACTACCCGCTAAATCCACTAGACTGATTCTCGCCGCCTTTTCTTTTTTGTCTTGTCGAGTGGAGGTTAGAAATAAGGTAAAGACTGCATGGGACCGAGAAGACGTAGCATTCATTTGAGTAGACGCCACTGTTCTTGCCTAACGAAAAAAAAAAAAATTAAATAAAACAAATCTCAAAGTGGAGGAGTTGCTTACTTTATTTCCTTCGTTCATCAAATGATCAATGTCCTTGTAAGAATTCACTGCTAATCTTGATAGATCCTCTACATAAGGACCAATTGTTGGATGCTCTCTCACCTTGAGATTGCCTTTATTTCCAGGATTAAGTAAATCCCTTACTTTTTCATTGTAAATTTCAATATAAGACACTTCCACTTGATAACTTCTTTCGGGTGTTGTCAAATCCTCAATTCTTTCAAACAATTCTACGCAGGTTCGTGGTATGATCCCCTTGTCTTCTCCATATCCCATCTACATCTAAGAGTGAGCTATTTCTAACGTGTTCCCGTGTCGAGAAAATACCTAAATACCATTGTGTATGACTTTCCTGAACCAGTCTGTCCATCTTATTAAAAAAAAAATTGATTAGTAAAGAAAATTCAAGAATTTCTTGGCTTACATGCAAATATACAACAATTATAACCATCAAAGGCATGGTCTAATAATTCTTTTCCCATATCGTTATAAACAAGCTCTTGGTCTGCATAGTCTGGATGATCTTTATCCACTGACCAATAAGAATGATCAAATGTAAACGCTTTTACTTCTTCTTTTTCGCCCTTTTTCGTAATAATCGTTTGGTTGCCTTCCATCCGAACAAGTTCAACCGCTCCTCGAGTTTTTTCTATTGAAAATAAACAAATTTTCTACTTTTCTTTTTTTTTTTTTTGGGTTTACCTCTCGTATTCAAAGGTCGACATCGAACAACGACCTTGATATTACCACTCATTTTTTTTTTTCAAAAATAAAAATTGAAACAAAGAAAGGAGTAAAAAAAAAAAAAAAAAAAAAAGGAAAAAAAAAAAAAAAAAAAAAAAAGGAGAGAAAAAGAGAAAAGCTGGAAAAAAAAAAAGTAGAAAATAAGCTCAGTCACGTCACTGCATGATTGGGCTATGTTGCTTTAAAACAGAGGGAATTTCTTTATGGTTTCAAAAAAAGAAAAGAAAAAAAATATCCCGCTATCGATAGAATAACTATCCTGACCAATTCATTCTACCAAGGTTCTCGATTTTTTTTTTATTTTTTTTATTTTTTTTATTTTTTTTATTTTTTTTATTTTTTTTTATTTTCCCTTCAGAGTCAGCGGGAAGCCAAAGGAATTAAAAGAAAAAAAAAATTTCATGCGTCAAATAAGAAGCGCTGAGTGCTTATTTGAATGTTAGCATCACCATTAAGCTGTTCAGATGTGGCATTAAGAATACACTGTTTTTTTTTTTGATTAAATAAACCCAAGTTGACTATGTATGGAACCGGGCATAAGGCATCAAAAAAAAAAAAAAAAAAAAAAAAAAAAAAAAAAACCTATTCAATATTAAACGTGACAAATCTTACATTACAACTTCATCTCATAGTTAATACAGAAAGCCATTGTTGTAATTAAAAGCTTGATTGTAACAAGTATAGCCTTTATTCCCAATGCACTATATTTACCACATATTTCCCTTTTGAAGACAATTTGCAAAAAAAAATCATAGAGCGTCGAATCCAACTTGAGAATCCTCTTCAGTAGTTGAAGAATGTGTTATTCTTTCCATCTTATCTCTTTAATAGAGCAACTTGTCGATAATTATTTTTTTTTTATCAAAATAAATGAATCGTCTCACCTTTCTCTTGGTGATGTTTTATTCTTTAAAGCAGATATTGCTTGAGTTCATCATTATATCAATAGAAAAAGATTATAAAAGGGTGTAAAGTGTTATTTGTGAAGAAAACGCGCATCTATACTTTGAGCTTTTCTTTATATCAAGACTATGTAAAACCCAGTACTTGCACACTTTGAACTGTGAAACATACGGTTAAAAAGAGACATACAAATAAGCTGAAGCTATAGAACATTACATATGATTTTATTCAATATACTGTTTTACTCCCGCTCTATATTGTTTCTCATATTTTTGTGTGCCTTAATCTGACATTTTGTCGAAAAAAAAAAAAAAAAAAAAAAAAAAAAAAAAAGTCTAAAACATGCCACAAGCAAACAAATAATATATTCTCATGTAATCTGGACGGTTTGTTTTGATCACTTGAAACCTTTTAATTAATTCATATACATAAAAGATACGAAAGGTTTTAAGTTTACCGGGATGGATTCCGAACTAAGGATGTATAAATACAACAATATTTTTTTGTAAATCATAAAAAAAAAAAAAAAATATGGACTCATATCTTATCGCAATATTCCAAAACTTAACCCTCTTTACTAGTAAGTTAAAACAAGCAGTGCATGTTGATAAAAAAAAATATTGATGGGAGTTTATGTTTATAGACATAAAAAGAACTACTCTAAGGACTATAGTCAGAAGAATAATTTTTGAAAAGTTAGGTAAGTCTTTTTTTTTTTTTTTTTTTTTTTGAAGTATATTGTTTTAAATGCTAACTTGAAACCTTATTTAAAAAGTACAGGCTGGTTATCAGAAAAAGAATATTATGTGGAATGATGTTTTTAATGAATTCGACCCTGAAAATTGGCCGAATGGACTCGCAATAGGAAGTATTTACCTGATGAATGCAACCGATTTAAGAAGATTAATACAAGGATCAAGTGAACTTAGCTTTCGCAGAGTATAATAGTAATAGCATTAATATAATATAAGATATAAAATATAATAAAAAAGTTAAAAAAAAAATTTTTTTTTTTTAAAAAAAACCTACCAACATTTCCTTTCTTATTCTTGTTTTTTTGCATTGCCTTTTTTTTTTTTTTTTATTCTCTCTTTTTAAGGTACCACAAAGACATCTCATATCATCACGAGGACACCACAAAAAAAAAGCCCTCTTTTTGTTTTGAAAAAAAAAAGAACAAGAAAAAAAAAATGTTTCCTTCTTTTTATATATAAAGTCGATCATTGTTTACTTTATTCCATTCTTTTGTTTTTTTTAAAAAAAAAGTTAATATGACTTTAAATGGAAGGTGGTGCCAAAGGGGTAAAGTCCCCCTCTTTTGTACAAGTCAAGAGATGTAGTACGAAATTAAAGAGAATGGGTAATAATAATGATAATAATATTTTTTTTTATTGTTAGATAAATGAATTATGAAAAGTTTTAATAGATTCAGCACTTCCACGAGCCACATCGTCGTCCATTTTACTTAATCCCTTTAAGAAATCACCCATCAAATCATCCTGGTCTTCTTTAGAGTGAATACGCGTATCCAAAGTGATTGAGATCGAACGTTTAGATCTTTCAGGCACATGGATAATTTCCGGCGGCGACGATCGACTGGAGCTACTCAAAGAGCGACCATGTCTTTTGGGGTATAATAAAGGTGTAGACAGCGAAGGAAAAGTAGTAGAGATCATCGGTTCAGAAGTTCCCAGGCTTTGTTTATAGCTACCCAAACTACTCACAGAAGAGTTGGATGAGGAATAAGACGTTGGCCATTCGTCCATGATGTCAAAACTTTTGGTGGGTAGATGCGGTAAAAGGATATGTGGTCTCGCATACTTGTATAACGAATGATCCATCTCTGGAAAATCATTGCTCTTTCGACGGAAGGGTAGCAGGGGTGTGCTATGGGTACGTTGAAAGGGTACGCATTCATACAGTGAGAGTGGGTCGTCCTTCAGAAACTCACAAGCGGACTTCATTGTGGCTAGTACAAAACTAAGAAAAGGGTTAGCGTGTGCTTGTGTGCCTGTGTATGTGTGTGTGTGTGTGTGTGTGTGTGTGCTTTTGTTTACCTGTAGACAGAGCCCTCGATTGTTCTGGCCAGCCTGTAATGTTGCATATAATAGATTAAACTAGCCTTTCTACGTACACCACTTTGAACCATGATAAATGCAAGTAAAGGAATCATTTCATCAGAAGTGACCGAAGTATCTTTTTTTTTAATAAGAGTGATATAAGTATGGGACAATAACATTGTTATCTTACCACTTGTACTATGTCCAAATTGTTGAACAGAATCACGAACAGCCAAGGAAATCAAATCCAGAGTAGATTTAACCACCGCAGCCTTCTCCAGGGGAGTGGTCGCTTGAGTTTCTATCTTTTGAAAGTTATGAATGGCATCGGTAAAGCAAGAGACGTGCATTTCCGATATGGGATAGCGCAATGAATATTGTGACAAGACAACGTGAGAATAAGCCAGACAGATAGAATCCAGATAATCATCTTGTGATCGCAAGAGAGGCCGTAATGTTTGTATCCAGACTTTTTTGTGTAAAAAGCTCATTACCACACTATAACAATTAAGCTTGTTAGTTTTCTTTTCCCATTTTTGTCATACTTTCTTAATATGAAACAATGTTTACTTTTCAACTAATTCTTCAAAATGATCATGTCCTAAGGGTATACGGCAGGAATCTTGTATCAGTTTGTTCTTTTGTAAGATAGCCTAAAATATGATATGAGTCATACCCTTTTCCAATTGAAACTGAAGGCTTACACTATATGTTTTCATGCACATGTGCTGTATCTTTTCAACTGTACATGTGTTATAGCCTTTGATGTATACGTAGGAGCCAATGAACTCCTGCACCGAGTTTTGTAATTCATTTAGTGCTTCCAAGTTTTCTGGAAACATGTTTAAAAATTCCAAATCACTAAAGATAATCAGAATAAAACTTTCAAGAAACTCCCTTTGTACCTTTTTGCATTTCGAACAGCTGGAATAGTGATGGCGGGTTTATAATAATGCTTTTTCTGTAATGCATGTCAATAAAAAAAAAAAAATGTCTGCAATAGAAATAATAAACTTACAGGTGCTTCACCTTCAAGAAGCCTATCTATTGAACATACTCTTATTCTGTATTTTCCAATATAGACCGTTTCTTCTGCCATGATATGGGCTGTTCTTTTTTCCTTGTATCCTGAATTTTTGAAGATCAAATGAGTACTTGCATGTAAACAAAGAATAATTCTTACCAGAAACAGTAGTTATCACTGGATAATCGAGTGAAACACACTTTTGCTTTTTCCTCGTACAAGTAAGTTGACCACGAAAATAAGGTGATCGTTGAAAACAATGAGCTTCTACAATAGATGATTGTTATTACTTTTTTTTTTTTTTTTTTTTTCGTACTGAGTTTACCTATTATTTCTTTAGTCAGAACCAGACCTTGGATAGACTTTGAATGTGGTACACAGATATAGCTAGACTCAGAAAATAATGAAAAGTGATTTGTTGTAAGGTGTTTGTAGAAAAAGTTTTCATCAATCTCTTCTGGTTTCAATACATCATCTTGTTCTTTCTTGTATAATTTCTTTAAAGCACAATCAAGGTTTTCTTTTTGTTGTTTAACATTTGTTTTATAAAAAAAGGGTAAAGTCATTATTATTATTTTAAAGAAGAAGAAGAAGAAAAAAAAAAAAAAGAAAAAAAAAAAAAAGGAT
>JNDS01005256.1:0-12569 GCA_000697035.1 Rhizopus stolonifer B9770
TTTTTTTTTTTTTTTTTTTTTTTACTTGAGCAAATACGACACGATCCCAAAGCCAATGATGTACTGTTTTGTTTAAAGTCTTTTTTTTCGCTTGAAATGCATTGTTAAATAAATAAGCAGAGACACCACCTTTGGCTTTAACACCAGCCAATACTTTATCATAAATACGATTGAAAAGCCTAGGAACCGAACAAAACACGGTTGGTTTCAATTCAGCAATATCATCTAATAATTTGAGTGTATCTCCCTAAAGAAATCATTAGGAGAAGGATGGGGGAGGAGGAGGAGGAGGAAGGAATGCTCCTTGTTATTGAGGAGGAAGAGGAGGAGGAGGAGGAGGAAGAAGAAAAGACTTACTTGATAATAACCAATGGAAGCACCTTTCAATAAATGAATACCTTGTGCAGCACGTTCGAATACATGAGCAAGAGGAAGATAAGAGATATAAACATCATTGGAAGTAACAAAAGCAAAAGTTCCCTTTTCACCTACAGCAGAAATACCGGAAACAGCAGCTACACAATTAGCTTGGGTCAAGACAACACCTTTAGGAACACCTGTGGTTCCACTTTTTTTTTTTAAAAAAAAAAAAAAAAAAAAAGAAAAAAAAAAGATAAATCAACTCTATTTTTTTTTATATAAAATTGTATATTATTATTACCTGGTATAGCAAATAGTAGCTATATCTTCTGCTTTGGGTAATTCAGTTTCTTCAGTTAATGAAGTACCCATGGCTTCTACTTCTTCAAAGGTATGTACCTTGATACCTGCCTTATCAGCTTCTTCTCTTTTTGCTTCATCGATTGTATTATCCATTACAATAGCAGTATGAATCGAAGCAATTTGTGATTTTAATTGAACAATATTATCTAATTTATCAGCAGTCAAGATAATAAATTCCATATCTGTTTGATTAATAATATATTCCATAGCTTCTGCACCCAAAGTATCATAAAGTGCAACGATAATAAATGCTTGTCTATAAGAAGCAATCTCTGACATGGTCTATGGTAAAAAAAAAAAAAAAAAAAAAAAAATCTTAATATTTCTCTTTCTTTCTTTTTCATTATTTTTACCCATTCAGGTCGATTGATAGCATAGACACCAAGGCACTCTTGACGTTTTAAACCCAGATGAATCAAACCTTGACCGAAATTCTCAATACGTTGACGTACTTGAGGATAAGATTGCCAAATGTATTCTTTTGCTACACCATTCTCCATACGACGTGTACCCATAAATTCCTTGTCTTTTTTTTTTTTTTTTTTAAGCACACTAAGATTAATTTTTTTTCTTTTCTTTTACCACCAGCCAACTTATAACCGTGTTCAAACATATCCCATGCTGTATAAATATCATCAGGATGATCAATCAATTTATCTGCAAATTTGAAATGTCTATAGGGAACTGTTTCGCCTTGAACTTTTTCTACGCCAGGAACTGGAATAGCATAAGGAGGTTGAAAGGGAGGAGCCATTTGTTTTCTTTTTTTTTTTTAAAAAAAAAAAAAAAAGAGAGAGAGAGAAATATAGAAATTAGGTTTCTTTTACTGTCTTCAATAAGATTGATTCAATGTCAGTCACAAGGGGGTTGTTTTGCTAGATGATGAAAGATAAGCAGCAGATGAATGCATTTTCTTCCCTTCCCCTTATTTCCAAGGAACAACGTACGATAAAAGGAGAATGAACGTTTTTTTTTTTTTTTTAATAAAATGTCATTGCGTGAGAAATAAAGGCGTGATACAAGAGTGTTTTCTATATAATCAATGTATTATGGTCCCTGAACCAAAAAAAAAAAAAAAAGTTTAAAGTAAATCTGAAGGTGGGGTTTCTGCAGAATCAAATGAAATATTCCCCTCCCCCCCCCTTTTTTTTTCTAAAAAATAAAAATAAAAATAAAAATAAAGATAAAAATAAAAAATAAAAATAAAAAAATTCTAGGCCCTTTTTTTTTTTTTTTTAAAATAAAATAAAATAAAATAAAAAGAAAAACAGAATTTTATATCTGAAATAAGGTGGTACATTATCTTATTATAGCGTGGGTTTTTGAGCCCAGTTTACTTTTCTTGAAAACTTGGCGTTTTGTTTTTTTTTTTTTTTTTTTTTTGCTTTTAATTTTAGACTTTATACGTCATGATAATAAGTTGTATGTGAACATTCTGATGTAATGAAGGGGATATAACTTCCAGAAGAAAAAGAAAAAAAAATGCGAAAATTATAAATACGTTATTTTAATACATAAAAGACGTGTTCTTTTATAAAATGTCACTGTATCGGTCATTTAATGTTCATCCCTCTACTGGTTATCCCCCTTTATTAAAAAAAAAAAAAAAAACTCAATTTATTTTTATATTTTTTATTTTTTAATTTTTTTTTTTTTTTCTTTCTTTCATTTTTTTTTTAAAAAAAAAAATACATAAAAAACATAAAAAATGTCAAATTGTGAAAACTGTGTATTGAGCACACAACAAATGAATTCTTTACAACAAGAATTAAAATTAAAAGACCAACAGCTTGACCGACTCACACTAGACCTTCAAGCACTCAATCAAAAATATGTAGCAGAAATTGAACGAGGAGGCAATATACAACACGAAAAGGACATGGTTGAGCATGAATTAGAAGAATTGAGTCGTAAATTATTTGAGGAGGCTAACGAGATGGTTGCAGCAGAGAAAAGAGCTAGACATCAACTCGAAAACGAACTGAGGTTGACTCAAGAACATTTAGCGGCAGAAAAGACACAACTGCACGAATTAAGATTACGTCTATTGGATTCAGCCAGTCCACAAAAGAAGAAGCGAAAGAGTAAAGCGAAATCAATGCCTGCTTTAGCCAAAAAGAATCCATTTGATGATGTTCAGCTCGAATTCTTTGGTGAATTTATAGAGACTTGCGCAACTAAAAAACAGCTGACCGTGAAAAAAATCAATCAGTCGGATTTTATGAAACATTGTTTGAATGAAGATATCGAACCCTGTCTGAGGTTTGGCTCACAATCAAAATTGTCCACAAAGAAAATGATTGATTCGTTTTCAAGACAGCCTTGTTTTATTCAATTGGCTACTTCGATCGAAAGCCTACAGTCTCAACAGACAACGACAACCATTTGGAATAGAAGAAATAATAATAAGAATTCTACTTGTTCAGCATGTGGAAGATCATCTGCTTGTACAACACAAGAACCACTCTATTATCAGTTCAGATTGGATGAAACAGATCATTGGCTACTGATTGATCAGTATTGTAGAGATAGACTGGTGGCTGTCTGTGACTTTTTTGTATTTATTCGAAATATTCAGTTGGGACTCTATTGTGATAGATCAACACAAGATTTATATTCTGAAAATATCAGATTAAGGTTACAAATGTTCTATTCTAGGTATTGTGTCACAGAAAATTTATTAATTTGAAAAAAAAAAAAAAAAAGAAAAGTGCATTGACATTTTCTTTATTTAGAATGGGCGCTTTACCCGTTTTATCCAATTCAAACGCTGTAGACTCAATTGAAGAAGAAGAAGAAGAAGAAGAAGAAGAAGAAGATAACTGTTATCTCTCCGATACTAGTAGTTTGGCTGGTCCAAATACTCCTGAATCAAGTCATCTTTCTCCTCTTGCAAATCAATACAACCTGGACGCATTAATTAAATAAATTTATTGTTTTTTCTAAACTCGGTAGTTCTTCTCCCAACCTCAACACACACTCTCTCCAATAGTCATCTTTTTCCCAATCAACATCACTTTCTAATACAAGTGCCTATCATATTCTTTAATTCCATCCTTCTTTATCTATTTTTTTTTTTTTTTTATACTTACTAACAAAACTCCTCTCACTGTAGACAAATGATTCTTTGTTTCAATAATACTATATAAATATATATATGTGAGCCTTAACTTTGTGAAAAAAAAAAAAAAAAAAGGTATTATTATTATTATTACTTACCCTTGAGACAACGCTTGATAATCTTCTTGTACTTGTGAAATATCATTTTCTTTTAATTCCAAAATCTCTTTATTAATCTCTTTATTCTTTATGTGCTGTCGAATCAATTCAGCTTGTGTTCTAGTCAAATTATTCTTGATGGTTGTATAACTCTTCAAGAGCTTCAAAAACTCCACCACTTTTTCATCACGACATATCATCTTTTCTTCTTCCTCCTCCTTTTTATTGTTATTTTGCGGGTATAAAGCCTTTGTAGAAAAATATTGGGCATCCATGTTTACTTTTAACTTTTCCTTGAGTTGAACAAGATGAGCTGTCTTGTCTAGTTCGGATCGCAAGTCTGAAATGTGGTAATTGTATTGTGCCAGATTCTCTTGTAAATTTTCTTGGGTCACTGTTTCGGGCAACTCAAAATCGACTTGTGTTTCTTGTTCATATTCTTCAATCTGTCTTTCTAACCAAAGTATTTCTCGATGGGATGCTAGAATTTGTTTTTCTTTTTGACTAAGGCCATCCATTAAGAAAAGGAGTGAAAAAAAAATAAATAAAATAAAAGTCCTTGTTTTATTAAAATCCGATACGTGTGATACTTTGGTATTTTTTTTTGAAGGGCTTAACATCTTGATAAGAAAAAAAAAAGAAAAGAAAAGAAAAAAAAAAAGAAAAGGGTATTTCCTATACCAATAAATCTAATTAAATAAGTCTCCCAATGGAATCAAGAATTTGCTTTCTTTTTGAAAGAGACTTTGTGAACATGTATGATCGGTGGCTCACTGTATTTTAGAAATAATTACTTTTTCTATAATACGCATAATATTCTACATGGTTCACCGTAGCCTTACCATCCGTGTTAATTAAAGTACCAAAAAAAAAAAAAAAAAAAAAAAACGCGTCGATCAAAACTTCATGATCAAGCTAATAACTTACTCCATCAATGTCTTTTTGCGATACTTATTTTTTTTTTGAGGGAGGGGGGGTAGGAGTATTCTGCGTGAATAAAAAGTCATCCAAACAGTTATGAAGAACATTTGAACAAAGTCATTTATATTTGAAACAGTTTTCCTCCTAAACCATCACTGGATAACATTGATGAACTTGTTAATAAAGTTGATTTCAATTTATACTTTTAAAAATCGATGCAGCAGTAAAACTTTTTTTTTTTTTTAAAAAAATCTTGGCACCTTCTTTACTTTTAATGTTACTTTTTGAAACAGTAACTTGGCATATAGAAACGATAGAAATGTTGCTTGATGTGTAGTTTGCCCTTGGCATATTACACAGAATCGGCCTTTTACCTAAACCGGCCAATGAATATATAAAGCCTTTGACATTTTATTTGTTCAAAACAGTCTTGAGATTATTCATGCCTTGGCATAGAGCTTTTTTTAGAAAAAAAAAAAAAAACGGGTAAATTAGTGGTATTCCGTACTCCGACATGAATATTTATACACACTTTGAAAAAACTTATTTTAACACACACACTCACCTCCCCACCCCCCCCCTTTTTTTTTCCTTTCAAAAACATATGAGACATTTATTTGATACCAAGAAAGAACATAAATCATTAAAACTTGTTAAAAAACTACAAGAAGAAGCTGATCAAGAATGGCAAAAAGAAGTGGCCAAAAGAAAGGCACAGGAAGAGAATGACGAAGCAATAGCAAAGGAACTACAAGCTCAATTAGAACAAGAACAAGATAAAAATAATCCATTTGTTCAATCTTCTTCTCCACCACCTTTACCTGTAAAGCCTCAAGCATATAATCAAGATTTCTCAAGTAAAAAAAAAAAGAAAAAAAAAGAGTGTATATATAAAAAGATGGCTAACTTTTTTTTTTTTTTGATAGGTTCTTCATTATCCATTGCACCTCTTTATGGACTTGAACAACAGAATACTACTTCCAAGAAAAAATCATATCTACCCTATAAACCCAGCTTGACTACCCGCATCTCATCCCCTTCACCTGTATTACACAATTTATCTTGTCAACCCTCAAGCAGTGCTAGTGTATCTCATCTACCACAAGCATCAACTACCGGTCCACAAGAAACCCGAACGCCAACTGTCAACCAACAAGAAAACAAAGCACCCACTATACATCCACAAGAACATCGACAAAAGGTATCCTTTTCTAATCAAGAACATCGAGTACCACCGCCCTACCAAGAAACCTCATCCGATCGAATTTATCCCAAATCACCCTACTTTACTCATATTGTCCAACCACCACCACCCTTGAGTATGTCTATGCCTGAACCGATAAAGCAACCCGTTCAATTTTATAGTGATCCGACCATCGTTTCTTCATTCGGTCCACCAGATCATCTGAATCCAAGCAAGAGTGTACCGGTTATGAATCAACAGAATGCGCCAAGCAATTCAATCCTGAATGCACCACCCCTGATGCATCCGAAAGCGCCAAGTAATTCAACACGAAATGCAACCAGTGTCAATCCGGCGGGGCCCCTTAGAGGCCCAAATTTGCCTGCTCTATATCCAAGCATGAGCGCGCCCAATGTAGCGCCCTATTCATCCAGCAGTAATAAAACAATGGCACCTGATACAACACCTTATTCATCCAGTGACAAAACAACGGCACCCGATACAATACCCTATTCATCCAGCAGTAATAAAACAACAGCAACCGTATCACAACAATATAACCCTTACAAGACATCTGATTCATTCTTTGCATTAAAACCTAATCAAGGAAAGGTTGAAGAAGAAGAAGAAGAAGAAAGGAAGCATATCAAGACAGATTTATCAACACAACATACTTCTTTACGTAGTCAAGATAGTGGATATGATTATTCGGATATGGTCTATGTCAAAAATAATCAGATGATGGCAGAAGACCCATTTGCGGATACCCACGCGATCAAGGATATTCATATTTTGGATCCAACATTTTCCATGCGAGAAGAAAAGACAGAAGAAGTAGAAGAAAAAGTGAGGAGGACTTATATGGAAAAGGAAAGTGTGGAAGAAGAAAAAGAAGAAGAAATGGTAGTAGTATCTCAAGTATTTCCGACCAGTATATTGCGTGCAAGTGCACCTAATTATGGATATTATCAATCAGATAATCAACACAAGGAGTTGCCCAAACTTCCACAATCAAGTAAATATATATATATATATATATATATGCTTTTGTGTTTTATATTGAACTTTTTTTTTTTTTTAAAAAAAAAATAGAAAATAAAGAAGATCGACATATCACTGTGGCTAGTTTAAAACCTGGACAAAGAGTATGGATTCGTATTCATCCTACTGATACAGGCAAGATGCTGGCAGAACGTATTCATATTGTGGCAACTTATCAAACACGAAAAGTGACCAAGATTACGACAAAAAATGGTCGAGATATACCTTTGGATAATACTCCATTGTTTGAAGATTGGAATGAAATCATGTTTTTTGAAGAAGGAGAACCATGGACAGTAGAACTGGCTTTTATGGATAATCCTTATTTGGAGAAATTAGCAGAGGGCAAAGAATGGGTGAAACAATTAAAAGCAAGTTTCAAATCTTGATGAAAAAAATGTTTTTTTTTTATTTTACAGTGCTTACGGTATCAAAAACTCAGTCAGCGGATTTTCAACGTGTAAAAAAATTGTCCAATCAGCGGTAACAGAAATCTCAATGAGCGTGCATAAAATTTTCATTCAGCAGATTTTTCTAAATCAAAAGACGTTTTTTCATTTCTTAAGATTATAAACAATGAGCAGCAAATACATATTTCTAATGAAAGATGGTCGAGGCAGAATTGCCACAGAAGAAGGTGGTGAAGCAATGGACTACATCATTGAGGAAGAGGAACAATTTAACCTCAGAAACTTGACTAATTTAACCGATTATAAGAAATCGCAACCTGTTCCCATTGAGTTGGATCCTGAAGATGAAGATTTGGAAAGTAAAATTTCTCTTGCGACCGAGAGAGCAGACAAATATGTAGCCGACAAAGTGCGCAACGACAACAGCTATAGTGTTTATACTGATGACCAGAAGACTTTATTTTTATACTATTTGAAAATCAAGTTCTTTTCCCGCAGCTGAAGCAGGCGAGAGCGCAGGGATTGCTCCGAGGACAGCTCAGACCTAGGCAAAAAGAATTAGAACAGACTCTGACTGGAACATTTATGAGAAAAAAAAAAAAAAAAAAAAAAAAAAAAAGCAAGACGGGTAATCGACCTAAAAGCCAACTTCAGGAACCCCAAAAACAGCATACAATTCAGTTGTTTGATGAGAAGGCTTATACAACGACAGACGAGGTTGTTGATATTTTGACGAAAACTTTTGAGGGATTCTCTTTGAAACGTTCTACAGTGAACAGTTTCATTTTGTATGAGTGTAATCTGACTATGAAAAGATTAGTTCGTCATCCTGCAGCTCGAAACGATGAACAACGTACCCAAAAAAGATACGAATGGGTTATCAAATACGATAACTCAGATATGAATTACCTTCAAAACTGCATTTTTATTGATGAATCTGGTTTTGATATCAACATGAGGCCATCTTATGGTCGATCAGCTAGTGGTACCCCCTGCTATAACAACAATGCCGTCCACCAAAGCTGAATCATATTCAATACTAGGAGCAGTTTCAGCAGTTGCTGTCGTAAATATCGTCGTTAGGGTTCCTCAGATGAACAAAAGAATCAGAGTCGCGGGCGGTCGCAAAAAGAAAGGTGGCAAACTCTAGAAAAACCGAAAAGAAAGGTACTACTACTGGCCACTATCTTAAGTTCCTGGTTGGTACGATAGATCAATTAGACAAATATCCTGAATTAAAAGGATTCTATCTCGTTATGGATAATGCTTCTATCCATAATCATGAAGATATTGAACATTTGATTACTGATAGAGGGTACAGGTGTGTATACCTTCCACCTTATTCACCTGAACTAAATCCTATCGAACAATTTTGGTCTACTGTTAAAAATAGAGTTAGACGCAGTAAATTCGAGGATAAGGAAGACTTGTTCACTAGAATTAGTGAGGCATGTAATAATACTCCTTTGGAAACTATAAGAGAATGTATACAACACTCTATAAACGCTTTTGAGAAATGTAGAAACAAACAGCCTCTCAAGAAAAATAAAAAAAAAAAAAAAATGAAAAACGTCTTTTGATTTAGAAAATCTGCTGAATGAAAATTTTATACACGCTCATTGATTTCTGTTACCGCTGATTAGACAATTTTTTACACGTAAGCACTGTATTACGCTTATTACGGGTATTACGCTTATTACGGGTATTACGCTTATTACGGGTATTACGCTTATTACGATTATTATGCTTATTATGCTTATTATGCTTATTATGCTTATTATGCTTATTATGCTTATTATGCTTATTATGCTTATTACGGGTACAGATTATTGCTATGCAGCAACGTCTCATTCAATCGGAACAGTTTGTTTTCCAACCTTCAGCAGAGCCTCAACCATCGACTACTACGAATATGGATTTGGAACAATCCCTTCACTCTTTGGAAATTGAGACCTTAATACGCAAGCTATTAGGGTGATACACTTCCTATATTTGGGCGTCTGAACACACATTGCAGTAGCATATTGTACCCGTGATTAGGATATCTCACGCACAAGGATTATAAAGCTTGTATTATAACTCGCCTAAAGATATAAATCCCCACAGACTATTGGGTATACTGGCTCAAGAACTTAGGGAATGGAAAATATAGTTTATAAATCGAATAGTTGTATGTCTATAATTCACAAATGGAAACGATGAAATGATAAAACATTTAAAAACCCAAAACTCAAATAGCAGTAGAAAATTCCTCACTTTTATTTTTAATAATAAAAAAAAAAAACCAAAGTTCTCACTCATTAAACTATCGTCCAATTCCACACCTCTGACAAAAGGTCAAATTGATCGCCTACGAAGGATCTGTAGCACTTTATTTAACGCTTATCGCTTCCCTAGAATTGCATATCGACACTTCGTTCCTTATAAATCGAAAGGTGATGTTTGTATTTTGGAGCCTTTAGTTCAACAACTTAAACTACACTGGTGTTGGCTAGCTGACTTGCTTATTGCTCCCGCAGTGCTGCGACAGTCCGAACATAATAGTCGATCTTTTCTACACACCAGTGTTCCATACCTCAAGTACGGCCTCTCTCTCATCGCCTCATCTTATTTGTGACCACTTCTATTTTCAACAAAAAGACGGGGTTTTCATCCGTTAACAACCAGTTCTTTCACGATACTCTTTTCTCTCATGTATTCCTTGCCTACGTGTAATATTAGCCAATCAGACTTGTCGTTGGCTACGTTTCTCCAATTGGATTTAGTAGCTTCAGTTATCATTCCATCTTCTCACACTCCTGTTATTTCGGCCTCTGAGTCAATTATTTCTGCGGTTTTCCCTCGTAACAACAGAACCAGTATGTCCAAAATCTTGGTGCGAGATTTCTTCATTGTAGATCCCAGAGTACACATATACTTCGAGAACGACCTGATCGTGAAACTAGATTTCCTACGTTACTTCGTACATTTCGTGTAGTAATAGCAAATGGGTATATTCAATCTACCAGCAACTTACATCGCCTTCTGGGCACCAGTATGGAGTCTACTGGGTCTGTTGATCTTCGCCCACTACTTGACACGCAAATATTCATCTTTATTCAATCATTCGATAGACCAAAGCAATTAGGAGCACTTCTGCGTGACTCTTTATTCCCTCCAAAACCTACTACCACTTTTAGTACAGGCAAGTGGAAAACGTTTTGGGATCTACCTATTCCTCCAGGAGTTCTCACGGTACGGTATCGTGCAATTCATCACAAGTTGCCTAACAAAAGCCTTTTACACAATATCGTTCCCGATTCTTTCCCTTCTGCGACTTGTATTCATTATCCACAAACCGAGGATACTTTAAACCTCTTTCTCTATGACCTACCCCACTAAACAGTCTATCTGGCTCCAGTCTTTATCCACTTTCTTTTCAGACCTGCTAATTGAACCTGGTAGAATACTATTCATGCTTCTTTCGCTCGATTATGATAACTTTTAATATATAAAATCTCCTGTTGTCATCTCTTTATCTTTCATCTCCATTATTGGCTGTACACTACTGAAAAAAGAAAAGAAAAAAAGAGACTCATTTCGCTTAAGCGCTTAAATTACAATTAAGTATCGATTCATAAATTCACAACATCTGCTACCATTCTTTTATTTTCAATTCTTTCTTACACGTGAATATGTCACGCGTAAGCTCTCCCCGTTTCCATATCGCTTAAAGTGACCAACTCGACTACCAGTCTCCCAACAAATCTTCCAAGACATTTTGCCATTTTTTTTCGAGATAAAGTTTTCAATAAACGTTATTTCTTCATCAGTTAACAAACTTTGAACCACTGACTCAATGACTTTGATTTCCGCTGGTTCTTCCATTGGTGTTGTTGTCTCATCCTTATCTTCAAATATAATTTTTTCATATTTTCTTTTTAATTTTGAATGGTAATCAATACCTTGATTAACATATTTAAAAGCTTTGCTGTTTGCTGGCAGTTCATCTTTAAGAATGCTTTTGATTTTTTTAAAACTGGTCTTCAGAAGCAGAACATATTGTCGCCAAAGCATTCAACTGGGACTTGCTGGCACCAGCATGTTTTTCTGTTTCATTTTTGGCGATTGTATATAGTTCAATAATCGTCACGTCATCGTAAAGATCTAAAGCCATGATGTTTCTTTGTTGACTACCGAAGAAGTACTGTATTGCTACAATGGGATCCTTGTTGGCAGAACTTTCGTTGTTCAAGGCAGGGTCGATGATCCGATTAGAAATTAAATAGCAGTTTTTTAGCCCAGTTATAACATATTGTTTCAAACATATTCGCTTTTGTGTTTGATTGCTCAAATGTTTGCATAACAGCTTGACTCACTGTATCCACACAGAATATTAGTACAATCGGATAAAATTTATACCGTATGAAGACGTTGATGGGGTAAGTTATTAGTTTTGCCATGAAGGTTTGGTTTACGCGTTTTTGTACTTCAATCAGTATAAGTGGGGGGGGGGCTACTGGAAATGCCGATACGTGGGACATAGAGAATGTTACTTCTCAAGCCGTTTGGCCACTTAGTATTATCAGTGGTATAAGTAGCGGGTGTAACATGCAAAAGAGATTTCAGAATTTGATCAACAATAGTTGAATTAGACAAAACGATTTTGCTAAGTTTGTCATCACCAGGACGATAATCAGATGGTATTTTGAATAAAAGGAGATCTTCAGGTACTACGGAAAAACACGTAAGTATCAGTGGACTAGGCACATTTTACAACAGCTTACTTTGCATTATTAGAATAAAAATATGAGTAACCCTAAAAATATAACATGGGGAATATAATAGAGACCCCATTGGAAGGAAACGCCCTTATTTTTCCCTTAGGTGGATAGTGTAACATTTCTACGTCATTTGTAACATTTGTAACATTTGGTGCGATGGATGTGTAAAATTTTCTACTGCTATTTGATTTTTGGGTTTTTGTTATATACGGATAAACGATGATTAATAATTGTTCAGGACGAGAATAAATACTACTCCGAACAAAAAGTATCCGTTGATTTTGAAAAAAAAAAAAAAATGCAAATCTT
>JNDS01005257.1:0-16467 GCA_000697035.1 Rhizopus stolonifer B9770
AGTTTTTTTTTTTTTTTTTTTTTTGAAAATGTTTAGTATGTTTAGCAGTGATAAAGAAACCACTAGGGAACTAATAAGTTCTGAATATGTAATATTGCCTCTTGATCTGAGAGATACATCGTGACATGGTCTGTGCAAGCATGTGTCACCCAACCTGACATACAACCACGAGAGACTGTGGCGATATTTTACAAAAAAAAAAAAAAAAAAAAAAAAAAAAAAAACATGTATAATTAAACTGAATGATTTATAAAGTGTAATACTGTATCTTTGAATTCAATCGATTGCTTGTTTAGACAACTCTAATATATCATTCAATTGGGCTTCAAACAGAAATGACCAAAGGTTATCATATACTTGGGCAAGTTAAACAGATTTTGGGGACTGGAATATCAGACATCCCTTTAAGAATAAGAAATTCGTCTGTATTTCTTTCTTTCTCTCTCTCTCTCTCTCTCTCTTTTCTCAATAACAAATATGTTTGGTCATTCTCTATTATTCATTATTGTAATTCTTATGTGTGCTACTTTACTATTTCTAACCATCTTCTTTGTATGTATGATCCTTTTTCTTTTTCAGTCTTTGAAAAACAAACACTAATACTTTTGCCAGATCATTATGTTCTCAGATCTAGAGTGTGACTATATAAGCTCTATTGATTGCTGTAACAAAATCAATCAGGTAGAGTATAAATAAATATTTATGTCTTCATTGCCTCACATATAAAAAAAAAAAAGTTTGTTTTGCCAGAAATTGGACTTCAAGCAAGTCTAGTCTTTCTGTTTTTGATAACGGGCCATTGGTTCTCTATGATTATCAACTTACCACTAGCAACACATAATATAAAAAAGTAAAAAAAAAAAAAAAAAAAAAAAAAAAAAAAACAAAAAAAAAAAAAAAAATAAGCCTGTCAAATTCAGAAAAAAAAAAAAAAATAGAGTGACAAGACGAACGCATATGTACGATTCAATAGAGATATTCCAAGCACTGTCCAGATATAAACAAGAAGGCTTTGTGAAGCTAGTATTTTATGCATTGGTAAGAGATATTTTCTTTTAATGCATTTGCAAAAATCACTTATATTCCAAAGTGTTTCTTGTATTATATCTATCGTTTGAGCTTATTACTTGTGATGGCAAAATAAACTAAACTCTTGCATGATTTTATTAAAATCTATCAATTTCCAAAATATTTACAGTGCACTACAAGAGACTTCAGGATAAAAAGATGTTGATACCTAATATATAAAAAAAAATCATTATTCATCAATCAGCGTTTTCTTTGTTTTATTAGGTGAGAGTATTTTATATGAAAAGCATAGGATAAGAGTAGTAAAAAAAAAAAAAAAAAAAAAAAAAAAAAAAAAAAAAAAAAAAAAGAAGAAGAAAAGAAAAGAAAAGAAAAAGGGGGGCGGTATTATTGGTTAAACCAGGGCAGACTTTCAATATCATTGATATTAATTCTCTTTTCTGGCTTTCTCTCTAATAATCTAGATACGGTAAACTTGGCTTCTGGGCTTACTTCTGAAAATTCATCAGTGGGCCATTTTACTTCAGCCTTTACAATACGGTAGAATAATTGAGAGACCTTTTCTTGTTTACGAGTATCATATCGGAATGGTAAATAGCCAACGAGTAGAGCGTATAAAATGATACCTAATGCCCAAACATCTGTCATTCTACCATCATACCCTTTACTTTGTACTATTTCAGGTGCAGCGTATTCCTCACTTCCACAACGAGTAGTTAATAAAGGCGATTCAGGATCAACCACTCTTGCCAATCCAAAGTCAGTAATTTTTAGCATGATTTTGTCATTTTGTTTGTGGATCAAAATATCTAATAATTATAAAAGTTAAAAGAGAATAAACATTATTTTTGAACTTACTTTCTAATTTCAAATCCCTGTGTACAATGTGGTGCTCATGTAACCATTTTACAGCCTTGACCAATTGTAAGAAGAGATTTCTAACCATTGTTTCATCCACGTTCTTTTTAGCAAGTCTTGATTGATAGTGCATCTTTTGTACAAAATCAAATAATTCCCCGCCTTCTACGTATTCCAATACGATACATATAAACTTCTCAGTCTCCATAGTAGCTTCCAAATGAACAATGCTTGGATGATTGATATACTATTAACATGGGTGAGATAAATAAAAAAATAATAGAATTACCTTTAATATGCCCATCTCTCTTTCTATACTAGATCTTATTCGTGGATCGTTCAACAGATTTCCTTTCTGGATTGTCTTTACAGCATAGAATTTCTTTTCTTTCAGGTTGTCACCAACATATACTTTTGAAAATGCACCCACACCCAATAACCTGCTAATTCTGTAGGAACCTATTTGTTTTCCAACAATGTCCTCATCCAACACATGAGTCGTGTTATTGTATTCATATAATTGTTCTCTTCTGATGGGTTGCTCAATATAATCGCCCAAAATAGGTTCATCAGATAACTTTGGCATTTTTGTTGAAATGGTTGGACTCAGACAAGAAATCACTGGTATATGCTCAGGTTCCTTTGTCACCATAAATTTCTTCTTCATTTCCCCTGAGCTACTCGGCTTAGGCGTAGGTAATGCCATGATTTTGTCGTCAGAAAATAAACTGGCGGTAGGTGATGGCGACTCTTCGGGTGCTTTCTTGTTCAAGTACTGAGGTATAGGTGCAGGCGCTACTGATGCCTGTCGTGCAGACGTCATGAGGTTTCGAAAGCGACTAGTGTAACTTCCATAACGATTCTCTTCAGGTTCTGCATTCATTGGGGTATTCTTTTTAATGGATATTTTTCGAGATATGGATGGTGGTGGACGGGGTGTAGGCAAATCTTCAGTGTTAAAAAAGGCGTTGGTTTTCGACAGATTCGTATTGATCTCTAGACCCACTTGACGACGGCTATTAAGCTTCGTATTGTTCTCAATCATCCCAGGCTAAAAGATCTCGTTATTCCCTTCTTATTCGCATTTCTCGTTCCCTTGTACCTCTATCGTGTCACTGTCTTCTCGAGGGTGTTCGACCAAAGACTCTTGCTTTTATTTTGAAAAGTAACGTTTATCATTAGATAATACAAAAAAAAAAAAAAAAAAAAAAAAAAAAAAAAAAAAAAACATGAAAAGTTGGTATTACCATTTGTTTTTTGTTTTTTGTTTTTGAAAGATAAAGGAAACCAAAATCTTTTTTTTTTTTTTTTTTTTTTTTCTTTTTTCCCCTTATTTCGAATCCCTCTCTTTTTCGTGAATAGTTGTAAGACAATAAACAATTTTGTGTCATTCAATTACAAGAAATAGATAAATTACCAAATATAGCCGTTTATTAAGGCAGAAATGTTTTATTGGTCATATTCGATTGCACAAAAAAGGAATCATTTCTCGTTACACGTGGAATGCACCCAGGTAGGAGTCATGCAAGAAAAAAAAAAAATGACGCTGAATCCTTTTTTTACTTCTTTAGCCAAACCAAAATTTTAAAGGCAAGTGTTGAAAAGGGTTGATTTTTTCCCTTGAAATATGTGTTTGACCTGCCAAGAATAATTTCTTTTCGTCATTTCATGTTATTACGAATCCAAATAAGGGCCTTTTTTTTTTGTTTTCTTTAGAAGCTACAAACACTTTTTTGTTATTGTTACTGGTTCCTAACGGGACTTTAATTTTTTTTTTTTTTTTTTTTGCAATAAAGTAGTGGTAGACACACTGTAAAATGTGTACATGAAAACATGACACAAACATGTATTAATTTGTACTAAGACCCATAACCATACTATAATGATCTCAATCCATACAGATTGACGCAGAACATGACATCTGAGGTGCTTAAAGTCTAGATTCAAATAGAAAATAAAAAAAAAAAAAAAAAAAGTATGGTATGTTAATATGAGCTTAATTTTAGAGGACATATTAACTTTTCTTTTACAGTGACACTAAAGGGAGGCCTTGTACAAACTAAAAACTCTGATGTTATTACAACAATTAAATATACCAAATAGTCCATGTAATAATTATTTCAAATCCAATTATCCTTTCTTTCTTTAAAAAAAAAAAGATTACATTTATTCTTGACTAGAGTTTTAACATAGGATGATCCTCTTGATTTGTTTCATGATATATATCTATTGATAGATCAATAGATATATATCAGGTACACTCATTCAACCGCCCCAAAGAATACAAGCGAAGGGGTGCTATAATAACCGTGTTCTTTTGGACTCTTCGAATTAAAGGATTCGCCCTTTTAGTCCTGAAAGATTCTCACGTATCAAGCCTCCCTCGCCGTTGACGTTAATTGTTAAACAAAATGGTTCGAGTAAAGCAGTAAGAAAACATTCAAATGTACCATATACTTGAATGTTGTTATAGACTATCATCAAATGTCTAAAATTCACTTATACTGGGGGATATGCCATTCTGTGAGGAAATAAGTGACCTCGTGAACAATCCAAGTTTTTTTTTTTTTTTGTGGTTTATACAATATCAACCTTAAAGCTGTAACTTGGTATATCATATAAAAACAATAGAAATGTGCACCTGAATTGTATTCGCCCTTGGCATAATACACAAAATCAGCTTTTTACCTAAAGCAGCCAATGAATATAGAAACCTAGTATTTATTTGCTAGTTTGATAGTCTTGAGATCGGCATGTTCAAATACCCAGGTATTTTGACTTGGTATAGGCCTTTTTTTTTTTTTTTTTTTTTTTTTTTTTTTTAGAAAATACTCGAGTAAATTGGAAATAGCCCGTACTTTGACCAGCAAAATTTTTGAACGGCATTGCAACTCACTAGACACCCCTTAAACCCATATAATCTTATTGTATAGCGGATATTGGCCTTTATTTTATTTTGTTGTTTTCTACTAATTTTACTCTGAGTCAAAAGTACAGGTAGTTCCGTATGTCTTTCCTCGGATAACAGCTTTTTTTTTTTTAAAAAAAAAAAGTTAGCAATGAATAGCAGAAACAAAAAATTCTTACCTTCAACTCTCAATTCAACTTCACCAAAATACATTTTGATGGTCAAATCAACCTTTTCACCTTCCATGACCCCTGTCAAAGAAGGCATGGGAATAGTGAAGTTAGCTACCTTATGTACGCCAGGGCTTGTTGTATATCTAGGTTGTTCGTCAGTGTCAGCAGCGTATAAAGTACACGTGGTATGATGAGGATAATAAGCAAAGAAGTCTTTGGATACACAATTATCTATATCCAATGGCTGCCCTCTTCTAATATAAACAGAAAATCGGTTATCACAACGGACACTTCCATCAGCGCGAACGATCTTGTAACTAGGTGGATCTACACCTTCTTCAAATGTAGTTGTGGTATCAATACCGTACCAATAACGAGGAATACGCGTGGTAACCACATGAGGATTTAAACCAAAGTAGACAGCACCACGGACAACAGCCAACTCACAACGAGGGGGTACGGCCACAAGTCCCACACGAGAGCCAAATTCTTCTTGAACGCGCTCAAACAAGTAGTTGGAGGAACCAAAACCACCGACCAAGAAGATGGCTTCTAATCGCTGGGCCTTTTGTAATTGTTCCTCACACAAGTTGATAACTTCCTTGATGACAGGTTCGAATACATCCTTTTTCAACTCCCCAGCCGTCAAACAGAGCATACCATCTTCAAGGCCAATAGCAGGGTTATTTAATGAAGCCAGGTTCATTGAAGCGGGCAAGGTGATGAATTGGTCCTCAACACCATCAAACTGAGGCTTAATCAATTCCACAAAATTGTCCATCATAGATTCAAAAGCAGAGGCAGGGATTGTCGACAAATACTCTTTAAACTTCTTTTTTAACAATTTACGCATTCGACGATCCAAAAAGACTGAACCACAAGATTGACCATGACCCTTTGTACATTCACGTAATTTTCTTCCACTGCGTTCGTCAATTTCAAAAACGATCAGATCCACCGTACCTCCACCTGCATCACAAATCATAAATCGGTCGTTATGCTTCAAATTGAATTGTTCACACTTCTTTTCACAATAAAGAGCAGCAGCTTCAGGTTCGGAAATCAACATCAGTCTATCACGGTGATCGTCCTCTTGTATTAATCCAGCCATGGTAGCTGCCTCACGCATAGTTGCCTTTGCTTTATCAGACCACATTGCAGGTACCGTCAAACACTAGCCAGCGATTAGATAAACGTTTTTTTTTTTTTTTTTTCCATGAAGAAAAATAGAATCACCTACATATCTATATTGGTGTTGGTTATAATTCTTTGCAAATCCTTTTTTCAGCTCGTTCATCACTTGTTCATGGAATGCACGCAAATAATCAGATATGGCTTCCACAATGGTCAATCCGTTCGGAAGAGGAGGTAAATCTTTAGCGATATTCTCATCTAAATAAAGCTTATATTGCTTTAATAAAACCGAATTACGAGAGTTGGGACGTTGCATTTCTAAACGGGCAGCATTAGCCCATTGAGTCATCTCTTTTGTATTGCCTTGATAAAAATTGAGTGTAGGTGCCTATAAAATATTTATTTTAAACTTTTTTTTTTTTTTTTTCTCGTTATTTTCGGATTCTTATTACCTTGGGATATACGTTGTTGTTTTGTTTTGGCCTAGTTTATGGTCAGTGCCTTATTTTTTTTTTAAAAAAAAAAAGATGGTTTACCAACGAGTGATGTCTACCACTTCATCATTTTGTATAAATGCGTATGAACATCCAGAAAAGGTGGTACCTATAAAAAGAAAAGAAAAAAAAATGAGTTTATACTTTTTTTTTTTTCCAGTTCATCTTACCGAAATCAATACCAATGACTACCGGGTAGTCATTGACAATAAAGGCCTTAGATTGTGCCATTGTGTTTTAAATTAAAAGAAGAGGGGAAAAAAAAAAAAAAAGAAAAAAATGTGTTACTTGAGTAATGATACACCGCCACCTTTTGTAATCCAGAAAATTATTGAATGTCTTGTATCCATTCTGAAAAAGGGAAATATTAAAAAGTCTTTTTTTTTTTTTTTTTTTTTTTCTTTTTTCTCTTTTCTCTTTTTTCTTTTTTATATAGATATATATAGATATATATATATCAAAGAGAGAGAGAGAGAGAGGGAGGATCTACTTCGATACTAAGAACACAACGCGTACGAGACTTGATTTTATATATATATATATAAATATATAAAGCGATATGAGCGAATGCAGCCAAACGAATCTGACGCCAGCAGAAGCGGTTCGAAAAAAGTACTATCTTACTTTTGAAGAAAAGACGGCAAAAGAGGAGAACCAGACGACGTTATATGAGCCAAAGTCTGATCAAGAGCCCAAGATTGTATTAAATAATAATTGTGAATACCGAAAGACGATGATTAGAAGAAATAGTAGTAAACTTCTTATGAAACTATCCAAATCCACTGCACCTATGAGAGCAAAGCTTTCTACTTTATCTCCAAGTAAATGTAAGTTTTAAAGAAGGGGACAGCTTGGAGGATGAGGAGGGGTTGGGGGAAAAAAAAAAGTATGAGGGAGTGTGTGCGAGCTTATGGAGGAGAGAAATTCATGCAAAAATGATTAGCACAATTGGATCATTTATGGGCAAGTTCATCCAGTACTCTGACACGGCCTATAAGGAAATCAGCAGAAAGTGTACACCATTTGTCCCTGTATAGAAAGAATAGAAACCATTCCAAAAATGAAAGATCACAGTCTTTCTCCTTTGATCACCATAAACCATCCACTACAACCCTGACATGCACCTATCCTGCTCTCCTTTCAAAAGTGGCTGAAGCATTCAAAGAAAGTATTGTTGTGAGCAATAGAGCAAAAGACAGTATCATCTATCACGACGTATTTGATGGTAAAGATGCTGTGGTAAGTTTTTTTTTATTTTATTTTATTTTATTTTTTTCTTTTCTTGCTTACTCCTTATTTGTGATATAAATACTTTATAGGACAAGTTAGTATCTATTATTAAAACAACAGACAGAGACTTGGCCATCCTAATAGGTCGTGCCCTGGATCAGCAAAAATATTTTAATGATGTGAATTATGAGCATAGATTAAGAGACTCTGATAAAGAATTATATCAATTTAAGGATATGAGCAACATACCAACCAAAAAGAAGTGGAGTGACGGGAAAAAGGATCTAAAAAAGATGGGCTTACCGAATGGGGTTTTTACTATCATGACTCGTTGCTATTCCCCTACCTGTACATCAAACAATACCTGCTATAGTATATCATGTCCTAGAAATCTTTACAAGGTAAAGAAATAAACAATTATTCTTTTATCACTCAAAAAAAAGATATTCATTTTAGGATTGCAACACAACTAAAGACGGCAAGCTAAAGTTAGCAAGATCGATAAGTCAAAACTCTCTAACTATGGAGAAAAAAGTATGTTTTATTATTCTGTTTTCATTTTTTTAACCTATATATATATATATATATATATATATATATATAAAGGAAGATCGACTATGGCTTCATACAGTCCCAAAATCTGTTTCGAATGCATTATCACCCCAAGAAAGATGTCGCCAAGAAAATATATTTGAACTGATTTACACAGAACAAGATTTTGTAAACGATTTGCTTTATGTAGAAAAAGTAAGTCATATTGATTTAACACACTGTCTCTTATTTTTTTTTTTAAAAAAAAAAAAAAAAAAGTATTGGATATCTATCCTCAATGAAGACGAACGTATCATAAAGGAGAATCGCGAACAGTTTATCAAAGATTTATTCTATAACCTGTCCGAAGTCAGAAGTGTAAATGAATTGTTTTTACAGGACTTGTTGCTTTATCAATCAGATCATCAGATTATAGATCAAGTAGGCGATCTCTTTTTAAAGCATGTGGTTTCATTCAAGCCCTTTGTAACATACGGAGAACACCAATTTATTGGAAAGCACATTTTTGAAACCGAAAAGTCCATCAACCCAGCCTTTGCAAAATTTGTCGAGGTAAACAACATATTATACTCCATATATATATATAAGATATACTTGATTTACTTTTATGTAGAATAACGAAAGGCTTCCTGAATCTCGAAAACTTGAATTGAACGGTTATTTGACAAAACCAACAACACGTTTAGGACGATACAATTTGTTACTGAAAGAAATACTAAAGAATACACCAAAAGATCATCCAGACCAAAAAACGATACCCCAAGTCATGAAAGAGATCAAGAGCTTTTTGAGTCAAGTCAATGAAAAATCGGGTAAAACAGAAAATAAATTCAGCCTACAGATCCTTGACGAAAGACTTTCGGATGTAAACAATGAATATCCTCAAAAGGTAAGTCGATTTGCACCTTGGGGTAAGAATATGTGTGTTAACACTCTGTTTAGGACCATTTGAATCTATTGGCTGATGATCGCCGTATTATACTGAAAGGAAAACTAAAGAAAAAGGTGTTGAACAATACATCCGAATCCTCTGATATTCATGTTTACGTATTGGACCATTGTTTGATAATTATCAAGTCAAAGTATATTGATCAAGTTGAAAAGTACAAGTTGTATAGAAAGGTAAATAAAAAAAAAAAAAATCACACAAAGACTCCTCTAAACATTTATATATATATATATATGTATATATGTATAGCCCATATCATTATTCTTACTACTCACATCACTACCTGAACAAAGCAAAAGATTAAGTTCGATCATACCATATTCTATGGGATCATCCAGTGATCCTATTCTTCTTCGACCGTCCTATTCTACTTCATCTACCGGAAGCAACAGCCATAAGACCAGATACCCGATTTGTTTTACTCATCTAGGACGCAATGGCTCTGGTCCGCTTACGCTCTATGCATCCACATCTGCCAACCAAAAGAAATGGCTGGACACTATCGAAAACCAAAAGAGATGTTTTATGCAAAAGACCAAGGCATTTGACATTGTCGATGTCAGTCATCAGTATTTCAACTCATTCTTTAAGGTGAATTGTGCAGCCTCCTACAAGCAACTCTTGTTTATCGGATGTGATCATGGAATCTACTTTAATCGTCTGGATAGCGATAAAGAGAACAAGGAAAAGTTCAGACGTGTACTTTATATAGGAAAAGTGGCACAAATTGATATTCTAGAGGATCTTGACATCATGTTGATTTTGGCAGATAAAGTTTTGTATTCTTGCTGCCTGGATTTGCTGTTGCAAGACCAACCCGTTTTGCCCAGGGATGCCAAACAAACCGCATCATCGAAATCGAATAATACACAACATTTGCGCAAGATCAGTAGCAATGTGTCATTTTTCAAACCAGGTAAAGTATGCGATAAAACGACATTTGCCGATAAACCCGTAGAGAGAACACTGATTTGTTATGTGAAATACAATGCAATGACTTCTACCATACGCGTATTGGAGCCCAGAACAAATACCCAAGACCCAAAAAAGAAGAAGACGAGCAAGAGTCCAAGTGTGTTTATGAGAGCAGGTGCGGCAGACGCGTTGTGTTTGTTTAAAGATCTTTATATACCAGGAGAGGCTACATCAATTCAGTTCTTTAAAAATTTTATTTGTGTTGGAAGTGCCAAGGGATTTCAAATGGTCGATATTGGTTCAGCAGGTGTTCAAAGTGAGTTTTTTTTTTTTTTTTTTTTTTTTTTTTGAAAGGATTTCCATGTTATTAATAAAATTTTTAGGTGTGTTGGATCCAAATGATGAAAGCAATTACTTTATTAAACAAAGGGAGGCTTTAAAACCAATGTCAATGTTTAAACGCCCAAATGGAGATATTCTGCTTTGTTATAATGGTAAATACAACCAAAAAAAAAAAAAAAAAAAAAAAAAAAAAAAAAAAAAAAAATTTACTCATTTCTTTTATATTAGAAATAGCATTTTGTATAGACAGAAAAGGAAGAAGAATCGAGCCAAAACGGATGATTAACTGGGATGGACATCCAAATTCATTTGCCTTTTATCATCCATTCATATTAGCTTTTGACACAAATTTTGTAGAAATTAGACATGTAGATACTGTAAGTTATAGAGATATCTAACAATAACTAAATATTTATTAGGGTGATTTGGTACAAGTCATACCGGGAAATAACATGCGATGTTTACAGCCTAATGATACTTTAGAGGCAACCATTTATTGTGCAAGAGAAGATGAACAAAGAACAGGAAGTGAAATCATTTTCGGCATAAAAAAATAAAAAATAAAAAATAAAAAATAAAAAAAAAAAAGTAAAGCCGCTTGTTTATTTATCGTCTTCTAAGTTGACTATCCAATGTGAGTCTTTGTTGTCCAAGCCATGAGACGGGGTAGGATTTGGCATTGACAATCTCTTTGTTTGCTTTCCTTGACATATCGTACCATGCAGACATGATTAATTGCTGTTCACGACGAGATTGAAGGCGGATTTCATGAACTTGTTTCTTTAACTTTTCGTTTTCTTCTTCATGAAGAGTCACTTCGGCCTTAAGAGAAGCAACAGCTTCATCAAAGTGACCACCGTTTTCACCAAGATTAGACTCTTTGAGCATCTTATCTTGTTGCTTGATAAACTATTTGATAGACTTTTTTAAGCCTTTATTTTCTTTTGTCACATTGTTTACCTCTTTAGCCTTCTTGAGCTTGAGTTGAACTTCGCGTAATTGTTCTTGAAGCTGTATGGTTTGCTGTTGTATATGAGCATTTTGCTGTCTTACAGGGTCATCGCTTTGAGAAGCATAACCAGCTAACGATGCCTTCAAATCGCTATTCAACCTCTGCTGTTCTCTCAACTCGTCATTTTGTTCCAAACTACGGCTTTGAAGAATATCCTTCTCTATCAAGAGCCTATTTATTTCACCAAGCTGCTTCTTGGTTTCCTCCTCCAAACTCTTGGACTTTTCTTCAAGTTCTTGGTATTTACTGCGCATATCACCATCCACATCACCAAATCGACCTTCGTCGATCCTCTTTTCAAGTTTGGCCACAGTTTCACGTAACGATTTGATTTCTTTATCCAACTCGACATTATGAAGACGCAGGGAGAGTGTCAACGAGGATTGGTCGACAAGAGCATCGGGTATGCCTTCACGAATACGTGCCATATCACTCTGTAAAATATCACGCTCCTGAGACACTTCAATGTAGCTCTTTTCGAATTGAGTTTTTAGTCGATTGGCGTCACCCAATAAGTTTTCGAGCACAACTGCTCTTTGGCTGAGACCTGACTTTTGTTCCTCTTGGAATTGTTTAACTTGACGCTCAAGACGTCGATTAGCCATCTTACTATAATAATGATATCAATTTATATTTATACATTAGAAAAAGTATGAACTTACAGTTCAATGACATTTGTTTCTTTCAATGTATCTTCTAAAGAGTCGTTCAAATTGATATCGTCAATTTCCATAAAATCAGGATCTTCTGCACTAGAACTTTTTGCAGCTGGTTTGTCTGTGATGCGGGAACCCACTAGGAATTCAATTGAGCAAAAAAAAAAAAAAAAAAAAAAAAAAAAAAAATACAAACAAAATGCTTACTTACTTCCGAGCTGTGCTTCTTGAAGATCGTCTTCCAAAGTTTGAATACGTTCAGAGTCTCTGGCTCTTTCCTCCTCCATTAAATCAAGCTTCTTGTTAGAATGTGTAAGGTCATATTCTATTCTGTTCTTTTCTCGAATCAACTCTTTGTTTTGTGTTTGAAGCTCGGCTACTTGATCCTTATATGATTCCATTAAGGATTTGAACGCGATCAGACTACCATATTCATCCTCTAGTTTTTGGTTGTGCTCTGACAAGATCTGGTTACGTTCTTCAAGCATCTAATAACGTATTGATATCTTTTTATATCGAATTTTTTTTTTTTTTCTTACCTTCACTTGTCTTCTCAAATCGGTAGTTTCTTCCAATTTCTTTTTATATTTTTCAATCACATTTTCTGCTTTTTGAAGTTTTTCTGCTGCATGGCGATATTCGTCCAATTGATCCGTTAATGTTACAACTTGTCCCTCAAATCTCGCAGAATCTTCATTCTAAAACAGATTATATCATAAGTTAATGCTCATATATATATATATATATATATATATATTACCCTTCGTAGTAAATCCTTGATCTGATAGCTCTGGTCGTCTAACTTTCTTTCTTGCTCTTGTCTTACATCCTCGCTCCTTTCTCTAAGAAAAAGAAAAAAAAAAAAGGAGATCAACATGCATATACAACAAATGGTAAAATATTACAAATCTTGTTTCAAGTGTTCGATTTCGGTTCTCATAACAAAATCCGCCATGCCTGTCTCATTCGCTTTTGCAACGGCTCTATCCATGTCCTTTAATCTAGCTTGTAAATCTTGCTTTTCCTCATTCATTTTATCCTAAACAACAACAAAAAGTTAATTATCAAAAAGATCAAGACCCTTCTAATGAACTTTACATATTTGGTTAAAAGTTCAGAATTTTTTCCAATCAATTGTTGATATTGTGTTTCAATTTCTTCTTTTTCTTTTTGAATTCTCATTAATTCGCTTTGATATGACCCGTCATCGGCATACGAGCTACGTGGGGTATAATTAGCAGACGATTGCTGTGATTCATATTCTTGTGTTCCATTTGTGAATTTCATGGTCTACTAAAAACATCAATTTGTGTTCCTCCTCCCCCTCTTCCCCCCCCCCCCTTTTTTTTGGTGGTGGTGGTGGTGGTGGTGGTGGTGGTAGAGTCCAACTTACTTCATCAATCACGTGCATCAACTGTTGTTGACTCACCGGAGACAATTGTTGAATCTTTTGGATATATTTCTCATTGTCTGCACATAACACTGCAATAAATATAACCAGTTTACATAGTTTGAGTAGTTCGAGAGGATTAGATTCTTTTGCAATCACATTCAAATTGACAGATGGAAACTGAGAAAAAGCATAACCGAGTACATCTTCGTAATACCGTGAGATGATCTTGTAAAGCTTTTTGAGGTTGTTTATCTTGAAAACCCAATTATCACCGACATCAGCAGAACGAATGAGTTTAAACCAATTATGATCACTGTTTAAAGTATTTAGAATGTTATAATTATCAAAAAAAAAAATCGCATTTACATGTTTGAAAGTACTTCAAATAGAATAATACCATCCGAGAGTTCGGAAATATGTGAGATGCCATGTGAAATGCCATCTAATGAGTTTATCTAGAATATATAGAGAACAATAAAAAAAAAAAAAAAAAAAAAAAAAAAAAAAAAAAAAAAAAAAAAAAAAAAAAAAATTGAAAAAATAGAACAATAGAATCTCTTATTTCTCATAATTTACCCATTCTACACAAGCTGCCATTTGACTACCATCGGCTTGGTCGATTTCTGATGGATCAGGTAATCTCATCATTTCTTTAATTTCTAATTGCTGCTTCTCTTTTTTTCCCCTTTTTTTTGTGTTTTTTAAAAAGAAAGAAAAAAAAAAAGAAAGGGGCGACTTGCTTATTTCAGGTAACAAAATTGTGCTTTTTAGTCGGGGATACAACTTTTTGGACCACTGTTCTTTGTTGCTTAAAAAATGAGTTGTAAAATGATACAAACAGACAACAGTCCAAAGATTACAGTTGAACAATCGAGAATTACTTTTATTTTTTTATTTTTATTTTTTGAGAATAAATTAATTTGTTCTTTTTTTTTTTTTTTTTTTTGTTTATTGAATATGTATTGGTGTGACATTTCAATATTTTGAATTGGGTTTCAAAGTAGCTCATGTTCATTCAATGGCTTGAAGCATTAAGAATCGCGTCCACTTTGTTGCAACAAAAAAAAAAAAAAAAAAAAAAAAAAAAAAAAAAGGGCGTTACATACTAATAATATATATCATCACCATTGTTCCATGTTATATCACTGAGAGAAAAAAAAAAAAAAAAAAAGATTTCTAAAATCATTTCATTTTATTACACTCTTCGACATTCCATAAAGGTCTTTTTGGGATCCATTGGCAACGCACAAAAGAATCCAAGCTTCTGCATTTCTGAAAACATTTGGGTATCTACAATTATTAGCGTATGATGATCAAAATGAACTTACAATCTAAGCTCAATTTCAAGCATTCTTCTTGGCCGCTTGAATTCTTTCGACAGAGTTCTTGTTCTTTTTGATCAATTGTGTATTCATTTCCTGGAGCAGCTTTGACAAAGCTCTCGAGACGAGTGAACTCTTTGGTAGGATCAGTTGATTCGTTGTTATTTGACATTATATTAAGTTCTGAAAATATATTATGGATCAACTATCAATTTTTTTTTTTTTTTTTTTTTTTTTTTTATAAAAAAAATCCCCATTTCCTTACTTCTTTTAGTACTGACAAGAAAGAAAGAAAAACCCAAGGAGAATCTCTGCTTCATACAAACAATAATGACATCATTGTGCAAATTTTAAAAGTCCGTATGATACACAAGGTGGGGAACTTCACTGGCCAAAGCCTTCAAGCACAGTAGCGTTAAATCGCGGGATTCTAAGAATTAAAACGCGGAAAATGAATATTTAAAACTTTGGTTTTCTGACAGACCGATTTGCGGTTTTCTCAAAAAAAAAAAAAAAAATCAAATTGCAGTTCCTTGTCAAGTTGATTTACAGGGCTTTTTTTTTCTTCTGATGCCAAAGATCTTAAGACGCGAATCCCAGAAGTATACAATGGCATTCCTGCTCATTGCTTTTGAAAAGTTTTTGTACAACAACTCTTGTAATCAGTTTGATAACTAGATAAAGAACCCATTTCATTATACTTTCCTGTATTAACATATTAATTTCCTAAAAAAAAAACTGCAATTTGATTTGATTTTTTTTTTTTTTTTTTTTGTGCTGTAAGTTTAGACATCAATCTTATATGATAAAAAGAAGATGATAGCTTATAACAAATAAATATTGGGAACTGCTTCGCGCTCTACTCGAAACGTTATACAAACTCCAAAGTAAAGGTGCCATTTTATGCTATAAATTCAACACAAAACCTTCTAATACAGAAATCATTTTTATCCTCAAAAGTCAACACAATTATCAGCATTATCATTATTTAAGAAAAATCCATCATCCCACCAAGATCCTACTACTTTCTTTTTATTAAGCATGCTCCATTTTGAAATTTTAGATAAAAAAAAAAAGTGTATCCCACAAACAGTATCTTCACCGTCAGTCTCATTTTGGTGAGACCAATCTCAAAAATTTACCAGTCGGAGTACGGACTATTTCCAATTTACTCAAGTATTTTCTAAAAAAAAAGCATGTACACCTTTTTCAGAAATTGTCCGGACACCCTTGGGGAAAATTCCGGACACACAAGAATAGAAATTCCGGACGCGTAAAAAATAAAATTGCGGACACGTAAAAAATAAAAATCCGGAGACTTCAAAAAAAAAACCGGACAGTAGTGGAAATTTTTTTTGGACAATTTATTAAAAAAAACGGACATCTTTATTTCGGACTACGTTATTACAATGGTTTGCCCTCCAAACAATCATTGAATTTTGACACAGAATATCGACAGAAACCTTGCAAATCGCTAATATATATATTATTACAGGCCTC